>JAULCC010337450.1:0-11788 GCA_032358795.1 Nuttallia obscurata | reverse complement strand
CCTCGTATATATCGGGATTAACCCTTAGCCTGCTAAACGCGACCGTGATAGAATTTGCAACTCGGCGTCTGCTCCGGATCCAACTGTTTGACACTTGCCAATTGTTGAAGCAAATATTGGGCGAATGCGATGTATTTAAAATTCCAGGCAGACGCCAGTTTTAGCAGAAGACAATTTTTCAGCAGGCTAAGGGTTAAAGTAACACTGACGTTGTTCAAGTCGTATGGCGAACTTTCAAGCTGTTCACTTGAAAAGATGAAACCAGTCGAATTTAGTTTCAATTTAGGCATGAAGTACCTTATACTGGCAGACATGTGCATTCTATATCAAACACGTGTTCTTGTAAATAGTCTCGATAACAGGTAAATATTGCAACAAATTTAAAATTGCACTGGAATACAATTCTGTCTGATGAAAAGACGCATATAAAAGTATTGAACATTTATCGTGTTTAAAATATAATTTGGATTAATTACAGGAGGCAGACCTCAAACCAGAAACGGTAGTGACACATAACATTTGCAGTTTTTGTAAAATAAAAAAGATTAATCTACGTCTGACATTGCCTGAGTATTGCTGTTCATGTGGCTCACATCGATAACTTATCATCAGGCATAATTTTCATATAATATATTCTCCCATGTAAATCAAATTAAGAAAAATTATATTTACTTTTTGAATTGTTCTTTGCTTGTACCGAGTAATGACTTTGGTTTGGAATGTGTTGCAGATTTCATCACAGCAATAACTATGTCCTAATATATTGATGTATAAAACATAGCCTACGTGTTGTTAATAAACAAATTATATTCGGAGCAACTGATACTCTGCACAACGCAACAATAGAAAACACCATGTTATCTGATATGCCATATAGCTGCCCTTATCGCTAGATCAGTTCTACGTATGCATACGAGTTCAATGTCAGAAATATATTTTCATCAGTTTGCTGGCAAAAAGCTTTTCACTTACTTTCCTTTTTTCATCTCATCTGTTTGGGGTTTCTTTGAACAGAGTGATGAGTTATTGTCGTCACTTCATCGTCGGCGTCAACGTAGGCGTTGTCGCTTGGTTAAGATTTATGGTAAGGTCCTTTTTTTCTCCTAATTAATCAAAGATATTGCTTTCAAACTTGCAACACTAATTTACCATCATGTCATGAATGTGTGGGACAAGTGAAATACTACCACCTGTTGTTTTTTTTTTGCATGAATTAATGATATTTTAGACTAAGAAAATAGTGTTTCTTTGTTAAGTTTTATGTTTAAGTCCAATTTTGTGATAAACCGTCAAAACTAATGCTTTGAAACTTTAACCACTTAATCACTTTCATAAGATACTCGGGTAAAGCAAGTAAAATTATTGCACGCCTTTTTGGACAAGGAAAGTAATTGTTTTTGGTTAAGTTTTGTGTTAAGGTTCACGTGTCTCCTTATTGGTCAAAGCTATTACTTTCAAATTTTCAAACAAACAAACAAACAGGGCCCTCCGTGGCCGAGTGGTTATAGTCGTTGACTTGCAATCTCTTAGTCCCTCACCGCTGTGGGTTCGAATCCCGGTCTGGGCACTTCGGATGTTTCCAGTGAGAAAGCCTTCCAGCTGGCTTGCAGTAGGTCGGTGGTTCTACCCGGGTGCACTCTGTGCTTGAAGTAGTGTACAGAGGTCCCCCGGGGTTTTCCTCCACCTGTAATGTGCTGGACGTCGCGATATGACTTAAATACTGTTAAAGCGACGTTAAATTCCAAAACAAACACACACACAAAAATTAAAACATTTATTCATTAACATGACATGACTGTGAAGGACAGATGATGTAACTGTAACGAGTATTTCCCATGTTGAGTACTGAGACAAATAGTGTTCTTTTGTTAATTTTTATCTTTATGTCCACTTTTGTGATGCATCTTCAAAGTCATCGCTTTGAACTTTTAACCAGCTTACTGCTATCAGAAGATAATTCGATAAAGCAAATGCGGGACTTTTTGGACAAATATTGTTTGGTATTTTGTTTACGTTTTTCTTTAGGTCCATTTCTTCTTGGTCTTTGTTATTTTTTCAAACTTGCAACACGTTTTTGGATTTAAAACGTTCTGTTTCGTTGATAAGCTTAATGTTAGGATCAATTTTTTGTTGTATACCGTCAAATTTATTGCTTGGAAATTTTCACCACATAATGAATATTAAACGATTCTTGGTTAAAGCAAGTGACACAACTCTAGCTTGCATTTTGCAGGAATTGTTGGCCTTTATAGACTTTGAATGTTCTTTTTATTAAGTTTTGCGTTTAGATCCGTCAGGTTTGTGAACCAGCAGAGCTTTTCCTTTTATACTTTTAACTACACGTACGCATATCTCTGTAAATCAAGTTATTTAACGATTGTTTGTTTTTGTATGAATTATGGTCCTACTCTGAATAAGATGTGTTTCTTCTGAAAGTACGATTTTGTTTAAATCTCCACTTTCAGCCCTAACAATTAAAGTTATCGCTTAGTCACTGGAGGCATTTGTTTATATGTTTGAACATTATTTTTTACCATTTTGACTGTGATGCAAGAACAAGATGTTTGCTTTTCGTTAAAGTAAAGAACCTGTTTTAACTAATATAAAGTTCAATTCTTAGTTAAGTCATCTGTTAAAAGTTTTATATTTTAAACTTTTTACATGTTATTACTATCATAAGTTATAATCTTTTGAATGTTAACCAACTCGTTCATGTGGTTTGATTTTTTATAACCTTTGATGAACATATCAGGGCCAGTGAAAGAAAGAAAGTCAAAGTCAAATTTTCCTTATATATACATGTAAGATCAGTGTAACTTCATCATTAAATATTGTAATTTATCATCGCCTTTGCTGGTTAGGCTGAATCCATTACATTTGAATGATTATCTTTTGAACAAAATCTTGTTCAAAATATTAAAATTTTATTTGGGCAGAATAACAGTCTATCTTGTAGAACACAATAAATTGTTTATTTTGTAGTTCATCACCTCCCTTAACTTCTTTTTTTGTGAGCATGATTAATTTTGTTACAGGAATAAAACTCAGATGAGCCTCTGCACCAGCATCACGGTGCTCCACGTGCTTTTTTTCGACTGGTTACAATACATGTAGTTGAACTGCTGATGCGTTAATGTTTTATAAAGTCGGTCCTAAATTTTAACCAGATAATATTTATCAAAGATAATATGGCAATATACCGGAATATCCCCCGGAAGTGTCATCTTTCATTTCTTCCGTAAGCAATTTGCATTACGGACTGAGTGGATGGGGAGTGTGTGGGGGTATTCCGGTATATTGCCGATAATATTATCAAGAGAAACCTTCCCCGGTATTATAAACACCGTGAAGAAGAAAATGCTGGCAACTGCATCAATGTTGTTGTTTTTGTGGGGTTTCACTTTCGCCCTCGCTAATGTTCATCTTAGCGGCCCTCCATTAAATGCTTTTATATACAATATTATACACATATAAGTAACTGGAAAAGCATTGTATATAAATGATATAAATTCCAAATCATAATTTAGCATGGTCACATTGGGTAAACGACATATTAACAGTATTATTAGAACATTATACATGTACTTGTTCTTAATCACAAAGACACGTGATACCTTGTCCTATTGGGTGTCTGCTCAGGTTATCTTGGCAATTTTCATTTTGATGTTTGTGCTATATTCATGTTTTGAAATGGGGCTTACGGAAACTGTCTGGGTCTTAATAAACTGATAAAAAATTGCCAGTTTGATAGTGGGAGAAGATTGATATCAGAGTTAGCATTTAGCCATTTTTAACTTAAAAGAGAGGGGTCTCTTTCATATTAATTGCAGTTGCATTTCTGCACTGTGTCATACGAATTGTGATTGATCACTTTATTTATTATTTGTATACATTATTGATGATGGTTGGCACCAGGACATCCGTCAAATAACAGGGGCACTGGGTCTTATTAGGATATCTTGGTCAGTGACTATAGTCCCCAGGTAGATCACGGTATCATTATGTTCCCTAAAGATCATTATGTCAACTTAAATAATATAATTATGGATCATCAAGTACAAATACCTTTTAAGCTTATCAGTTTTTAAAAGATTAATATAGTTAACAAGCCCTGCAAATAATCAAGTACTTTGAAGTTGTCCCAAGAGATAGCCACACATTACCATATTGTGTGTATTTTGATTTGATTGTTCTGTAAACATGTATGTTGAAAGTGAATCACTCTTGCTGATGGTATGGTTGGCTATCAACGGTAAAATGCATTACAAAATCGTCGAATTGCACTCGTATAATAAATTCACGATTTTAATGTTTGCTAAAACAGCGGGTATGTTCCCCAAACACCATGAACTGTTGTTCATTGTTTAGCGATTTCAAATCTCTAAAGATTTGAAACATACATGGCTGAATTAGTTGTGTTTGTAAGATGTATACTTGCCCCACCCCTACCAACACTGGCAGTAATGGTCCAATTCCAACAAACAGTACTGTTAGACGGAAGTGGAAATACACCTAAACTAACAGCATCGTGCTTTAGAAATATAAAAAAAATCCCATCAACTCTTAGTTCACTAATCGTCACGACGTTAATGTCAGTCTAACGGCAAATTTAGACGATCAACTAGACATGTTCAATGACCATTGGTGTTCATGCGAGCCCCAATTATTCTGTGCCAAGATATAATCGCAATATCTTGGGTGCTGTATTTGGTGCTGTTATAAGAGGTTGTCAAGTGTAGGAAATCTCCCTAGGAATAGTTAATGTTATAGTCACAGATGAGCTTAAATGAAATGTAACAACCAGAAACAAGTATGGCATCTCAGTTTCAGCTAAAAAGGTTTTTAATGGCATATAGCCCCGAAAATAGAACAATCGAATGTGAATATAACAGTTATGTGGTCAAAGACAGCAGAATGTCGAACATGTACACGGGGATCGAAAACAAAGAGAAAGTTTCAGTTTGTTGATTGAGTTTCAGATTATTTCATATAAGCAAAGTCCCACATATCGGGAAACATAAGCACAATGTACTAGATTAAGCAAAATAAATAACAACTATCTTGTGGAAAGCGCCTTTAAAATGTATTGTATTTGCTCAAGAATTAAATATCATTATAGAGAAAATATAGATCTTTACTTTTAAAAGCGAAATTATATCAATATCAAGAATCTGTGATAGATTCACCAAAAGTATAAAATTAGAATTTCGAATCTTCAAACATTTTGCGAGCCATTTTGATATACTGCTCGGAAAGTAAATGCCAAGCTGTGGCAATATGTAGACGGAGAAAGCGTTTAAAGTCTCTTACGGCTTCCGTTGAGAAAATTCCTGTAATTCGCATTCGTGGCCAACGTAGCATAAAGAAACCTTACCTGAAAACAGCTTAAGTCTTCGAAAGAAAATACCATCATCCTCGGCGCAAAATCATCCTCTGCGCAAAATATTCATTGTAGATTAACAGTCAGCGACGTATTAAAATATTAAGTTCGAGGAAACCTTGAAACATACGATAACTTTGCAGAAAATAAATAATAGCTGATGATGAATCTGACAAATTATCAAATGGTGTTTCTTTTTTTGAATTTCTGTTAATGAACATATTTCATGGCTAAGATTCAATGTCTTGATCTTTGATTAAAATAGCCAGTGTTTTTATGCCAGTGCTAAAATGTTCCAGCTGGTAGAAGTAAGGAAACAACTATGTTTACAAAAACGTATTTGCAAAATACAGCTGATGATATGTTAATAATTGGATTGACTGTTACGATACAATGTTATCAAATAAATGTGAATTATCCAAATGCGTATATCGCGCATTGGATGCTAGTTTTAATATACAGTGTATTATCAGTCGCATGGTAGATGTTTGTCTGTTCGATGCATGTCTTTACATGGTGTGTAATTGTAGATATCTACATATGGCATTTTATCGAATAATTTATCTGTCTGAATGTCTGTTAAATATTAAATATAGATAGGTGAGAACATGGCATATTTGATAGCCGGCGATTTTAATAGCCGGTTAGTTCAAGTCCCGATAATGTAGATATAAGACGCTGATTGATTTAGATATTATGCCTGACGAGTATATTCAAGACGCTCTTAAAACAGCAAAATTGTGTTCAGATTAATTGCAAAAAGACTGGAGTACAGATAACTGAACGGGGGATATATGATATCGAAAGTGCAGGGCTTTCAAATGTGTTCAGAAAAAAGAAAGTACTCTTGGCCATAATTGTTGGCCGTATCTTGTGTCGTCCAACATTTTCATTTCAATTTCATTTTTTTTTGCAATGATCCAAATATATTGTCAGACCATTGTGTGATATATTTCTGATTTTGGGTAGAGGGTTTGTAGCTACATCACAAACAGACTGAGTCACAAAATAAATTCGATCATGAAGACATAAAGATATCAGCATTTGTTTTGAAAGATATCAAAATCACTTTCATATTTAATTTAGCTTTAGTTGCATCATTTGGTGATTAACCTTTCTCCCATATCTGCCCATGTGAGATAGTGAATTTGCCCATGTGAGATAAACATATCTCACGTGTCACGTGATTCTTAGAAAAAAGTAAATATGCTATTGTTAAATGGAGAAAAAAATGTCATCCACTCGTTTATTTATGTCGGATAGGAATATCCACCCTCGGGAGCAGAAATCTACGAAGACCCTTAGGTGGGATATTCCTATCTTACATGAATACTCATGGTGGATTCTTGTATTCTCATTTTGTCTTTTGAATTTTGTAGTTTATCACACTTTCATTGTTGTTTTCAGAAACAGGTTATTCATTTTGAAATTATATTTCCTCACGTTTTAGGCCTCTTGTATAATTTTTATCATTTTTGTTTTATTATTAACATTCCGTCATTTTTTATTTTATTTTTCATTTAAGTTTTAATCATGAATTTATCTTTTATCATAGTGCCATTATGTGCTGATTTAAAAAAACAACCTCGTTGTCAGTCTGAGTCTATCTTTATATTTTAGGTTATAAACGCAACTGGATACTGTTTTCGATGTGAGTCTTTTTGTAACTTTTAAATATTTCTGTGAATACTACATACCTGCAATAGAAGTGGTATTTTACAAAATACATTGACATTATCTATTTTATGATTATTCAAAAATAAAACGATATAAGAGACAATTTCAAATGATATCAATTTCCTGAAATGTCTAGACAAATCATAAACGAAACGAATCATTAGCAGTGTCATTGACTATAGTTATATTTTTGTTTCACAGTTTGGGGCGACGCGGCAGTACAAATGTTTTACTCCGCCGGGATGGGGTGGGGAGGAATTTCAACACTGGCCAGCTACAATGATTTCCATAACAATATTGAGCGGTAAGAAATAGTATAAACTGATTCATAATTTACCTTACTTTTTGTAAACTTTATAATCTCATTTATTGAACAACATCATTACTTTAAGTAAACCTTTACTGAGAAATCGAATTAAGGCTGTTTCGATATTCATAAAAAACAGCATTTCTTCGACCTAAATATGACGATTAACCTTTCAACTTTTTATCTAAATCACTGACGGTATTTCTAAATCATTCTTCCTTTTACGAGACCATGTGCTTTTTATTATTAATATTCTATTCATATTAGTATTATAATGATATATATTAATTATGTTTATAGCTTAAACAACAGATGAATGCATTAAAATGTAAGATATTTGAGCAGAAATAAAAATTACCCATTGAGAGTTCTGATAAGGAAAGGCTTCTCTGATATATCTTCTTTGATTTTTTAATGAAACCATAGTTCTTTGTTGGTAATTTCCCTTTTAATTACGTCACACAGGGATGCCATTTTGTTACCAATCCTTGACTGTGTTACCAGCTGGTTCGCTGGATGTGTGATTTTTGTGAACCTTGGATACATGGCACACAGTGCTGGAGTGAGGATAGAGGAGGTGGTCAGCCAAGGTATTTAAGCCCTTCGGTCACCTTGACTTGTTTTGTTGTTGTTTCTTTTACATCCAAAATGACTCATATTGTAAAAAATTGTATAAAAGAGGAATCATTGAATTCTTCAAAGTAATGTTACATGTGTCTACATTCTTAAATGTGTTTGTGGCAATTTACAAGAAGCTAAATTGTAAAAAGATGAAACACGTCAAAATTCGTTAAAAAGTCAAACACAGTAAACTATGCACATATTTCAAAAGAGACAGGCGTATTAAAAGACGAACCCTTTGGTACAAGGATTCTTATAAGGACTCTTTAGTTTCAGCAACAGCCTCACTTGAAGTCTTATCTGAAAGACACATAAGAAAGATATAAAATTGATACTAGTACTCCTTGCTGGAGAAGACTTAAATAGGCTGCGCCTGTTGTCCAATACATTTCACTGAATAAACTAATGTTTAAACCATCCGCCTATGGTGCTTAAAATAAACAGCAGAACAACCACTGCTTCTGCATAGAAAGCTTCTGTATTGCAGCTTTGTTTGCGAAAGCTAACGATTATTTCAACCCGTAACACTAATTTCATAGATCTATTCGTAGTGTTTATATAAAATGCACACCAAAAATACGATTTCTGAGGTCTCTGTCAGTTTACATGGTTAGTTCTAGTAAGGATTAGATTGGTATTTTAAGCTTTATTCGTGCTGCGCAACGATCCTTTTCAAATACTTAGACTTAAATTATTTAAACCCTGCGTATTGCGGTGTTATATCGAAACTGCCTTATTTTTATCAATTTTACTGGAACCAATTCGAAAGTGATCATTGAAACTAGTGCCGGCTATATTGGATCTGAGTACTTATATATGAGTGATCCTTTGGGGCAATGATTTTTGTATGACGGACCCATGCGCCCGATGTCTTTAAAAGATAGGCCCTTGGTCTAAGTTTGTATTTATTAGACACACCTTATGGTCTGAGGTAATAAAATGTAAAACTGTCTTTAGTATGGCCTAAATCCTACTCAGAAAATTATTACTGTGATTGGCACAAATGAAAACGTGTAATAATTCAACTAATCAAAACACGATACAATGGAAAAGAGAAATTTATAATTTAAAATATAGGTAGCAGGAGTAGCGATATAATGAAGCATTACTGTCAATGATGATTATATTCCGATTAACATAATAAACTTCGCAAATGTTAAGTTTTAGTAATCACAATTTATTCCAATTAATAACAAAGTTAGAAATACCAACATGTGGGGTTTATCTTAAGCAAGCACTATTTTATTATTAAGGCACAGGTGTTTCGACAGTAAATGGTACATTAAGGTATATTAGCATATTTTTGTCGACAATGTTACAGACTTTGGTATTAACAAAGCATAACTTTTACATAATTAACTACATCATAAGAACTACGGAACATTTTACTTCAATATAGTTTGTATTAAAGGAAGAAACTAATCTCTCTTACAAATATTATCGAGAGAAATAAAATTATTCTTTTATAACTGTATTTCTGTTTCATTACGCTCTCATATGTTTCAACGACCAATGACTTAGATATTATATAAGAGTAATTTATAATTATTGTTTCAGGTTTGTTAACGTTGAGAAAACTTTTGAAATCAAGAAATGTATATAGAGGATCTTACACGAGTTGTGATTTCGTATCAACTTTTATTAAACGAGTTCAGGAAAATGTTATTAAGCGAGCCTTTGGCGAACTTAATAACGCTTTTATGAAAGAGTTGATAAAAGCTGAGGCGAAATCGCAACGAGTAGAGGATTCTTTTTATCACATGACAATACAACAAGAATTTAATAAGTTTTTTTTATTGATTTTAACTAAATCGATAATCGAGTTAAGTCTGTGACGTCATACTTCATCATACATTTAACGTTATTTTTGTGACGTCATTTCGCTTATACTACACATGTTACAGGTAAAAAAATACGAACCGGAGACAAGCGATGTCATGTGATTGAATTACATTTATTCATTTTTCAAACTGTTTTAAGCATTCAAATCCAGTCATTAACTATTAAATGTATCGTTGACAATCAGTCTCAGGCTTATTTGATTGAAACAAAAATGAAAATATTCTTTAATTCGTTGTACTAGGCTGCAAACTTACAGGCCTGACTCAACTAAGACAAATATATGAACAGAAAAAGGAGAAACTTCAAAGTGTTTTTTATAGACAAATTCCAAGAAAAAAATAACGAAAATATATTTGAAACACAGTACTGAAAGAACTACCGCAAATGAAATCTAGAGGATTCTAAGGTAAAACGGCAAAGGTACAGATTTTATATTCTATAGTACAAAAACAGTATTTATATAATACCTTATATTGTTATGCAATTTCAGGCCCAGGAATAGCTTTCATGGTATATCCAGAGGCATTATCCCAATTACCCTTGCCTCAGTTCTGGTCAGTTTTGTTCTTTCTGATGCTGTTCACTGTTGGGCTCGATAGTCAGGTAAGATTTCGTTTCACCACATCTAACTCCCAAACTTACTCAGTTTTGGGCCTTTAGATTCGACTCTTCATTTGAATGTTGTCAAATAAATTTTACAGCAATAATGGCTTCTGAATTTTATATCTTTATTATCACTTGAAACAAAATAGGGATATCAAACAACAGTGTGAGAGAAAATTCTTTAAAACTTGAAAGAAACAAATCAGTATCTATATAGACATGAAAAGTTCCTCTTTCGAACAGAAACACATGGAAATCAATTTGTACTGTCATGTTAAGTTGGACATTAGACATTAATTTATATGAATGTTTATATATCAAACAACTATTTCGAGATAAATAGAAATATTCTAGATACGAAGACAAATTTAATTCAACTAAATGCACCGTTTCTTTGGTCAAAGATATTTTTTCTGTAAATATGCACATGTATGGAATTAAAAAGACTTGTATAAAAATTTGAATTTAACCAACTTGCATGCATGTATGTACATGATTTGTGGCTACAGACAATTGAATTTGCCAATTGCAAAAATCAACTTAAGCAGTTTTGAACGTAGGTACTTTATGATGAAAGTGTTATATGAATTCGGTATGGTGATAATAATAGCGATAAATGATGATTGCCTTTGAATTATGAGGCTATAAAGACCTATTAAGATCATAATTAGACATTACGGGACCCCCGTGGTAAAAGTTGACCACGGTTTACAACGGTGAATGTATATGATTTAAGTCCCGCGCAGCTCGTAGTAATTCGTCAAAGGTAACTCTCCAGCTAGCTTGCGGTTGGTCATACTGATTCTACCAGGTGACATCTGCTCCTCCATGAAACCCTGTAGTCGCCATATCACTTGAAAAGTGTCTTTAAACCAGCAGAAAGACAAAATTTTAACTACAGGAGCCATTTTGTTAGAATATGGCGCATGAAATCTCCCTTAAATAAAAAATGGCCAAATCTGTGGACAAAGATGGAAAACTTCACAAGTACCGATTTGAAAATTGCGTGCAGCACATTTTGCCACACGTTTTTAGTTTACAGTCAATCCGTCATTCTGTTTTGTCTATATGTCAATAATGGATTGTTATGTACGCAAGAGGGAATACTAATTACAGTAATATGTCTGCACATTTCATAAATGATACTATTTGCTTTTCGTTCTTATCTTTTACGAGCGTTTTGCAACCAAACACAGGTGGCACATGTTATTATTTGACCATATGTATCAGTCTAAATGACACATTTTATGGATTTACTCAAGCTTATGTAGGGATGTAATTTAATAGATCGCGAAATTTTATATATATATATATATATATATATTTCACCCACCTTATTCTTCGGGGGAAAATGTAAA
>JAULCC010337339.1:0-11788 GCA_032358795.1 Nuttallia obscurata | reverse complement strand
CCTTCCAGCTGGCTTGCGGTAGGTCGGTGGTTCTACCCAGGTGCACTCTGTGCCTGAAATAGTGTACAGGGGTCCCCTGGGGTCTTCCTCCACTGGTAATGAGCTGGACGTCGCGATATGACTGAAATACTGTTAAAGCGACGTTAAATTCGAAATAAACAAATGTTATCCGCTGTTTACGAACCAAACGAAGAAGTATGTCAATGTAATCACTTCGAATAGTAAGTGGTGATTTTATATCAAACGACAGCAACCATGTCTAGCATTTGTTTGATTTAAACTTTCACTCGGATATCATGTAAGTAGCTTTTAAATGTTGTCTGGGTCGATTAAAGGATAGTAAAACAATGTCATCTGCACATGTGTCACTACCTAACACTGTCGGGTGACAAAGGTAAATAAGACCGATAACATTCAGTCGGTGATTAGAGATAGCCCAATCGGAGCTCCTACGCCATTTCCTAACGAAAATAACCTCATGTGTCACAAAGGGTGAAAGTAGGTCCGTCGAAACAAAAGCAGACCAGAACATGTCAGCGTCCATATCGACCGTTTCATATCCATTATTGATAAAAAGGTTGGGTAAAAATGATTTCATAAGGCGAAAGCATAAGATATTCTTATGACGTCTTGTACATACTGCTGATGAATAAACAGATTTAGGGTAAACAATATAGGACTATATAATGATGTAGTTCTAAAAGGCGTTATATGCCGGGGAAAATTACTATAAAATTTGGGAGCATTTTGCTATGACGTACGAGGCTACTATCCAAGCTGGCCTGGAGATGGCCGAGTAGTTACAATTGGGGAAAGCCCAAATATGTGAGCAGGTTGATAAGCGGCAAAATAGCGACAATATCAGGAACACTTTAATAAAACCATAAACAAGGAATATTGTATGTCTTCTGTTATTTAGACACTTTATTCGTGAATAATTTACTTGTTTTGATATTTTAAATGATGTGTATTTTTGATGAGCACTTATTTACATGTAGTTTTTATATTTTTAACATTAAAAAAGTTGATAGAACGTTATAGAGACACATAGAACGTTAAAGAAAGATTTAGAATTTTCCAGATTTTTGAGATAATTGGAAACTACTCAAGAGAGCTATTGTTGTCATCAAACAATTAGTCACCTGATCTTAATTTGTCATCAAGTAAACACTTCATAATTCTGTACTTTTCCGGAATATTCAGAAGGGATATAAAGATAGAGAAATTATTGTTTGGTTATCTTTGGAGTTATTTTGTGAAAATTCTGGATTATACTCCAGATATTATTTAGTGACAGAATTTTAGATTATTGGGATTTAAGCATGTGTGGAGAATTAATTTAAAAATGCTCAGTAACTTTCAACAACTGGATTAAAAAGGACATTTAACAGGATCAGAATAATTTAGATATTTTGGAATTGTGATTTAGGTATTCATTTTTTTTTATTTTAACATTTTGAATAAATAATATTTGTAAAAGTTTATTGCTAGCGTGCCCATCTAGTTACGCCTGGCTCGTAAAAGAAATTGGTGGCTCGTCCGGGATCTTAATTATTTAACAAAAAAAATAATACACACATTTGTTCAAATTATAGCTTACTTTCATTTAGTTTACTTTTTGAAATCATCAGCAAGCTATCATGTCTTTCAATTAGGAAAGAGTTTATCAGAACCTTCCCAGGGGGCTCAATCTTGTAAAACATTATCAATTGTCTGATATCAAATTTCACATGCGTTAACAAGAAATTAAGAATATTTTGGATCTGAATTAAATGGCTGAGGTAACATTTAATGAGAGCGCATTTTCTCAAATCGTTGAAACTCACTCTGATACTACGCTCAGAGAGGTTGAATTCGAACTTCAATTAGAAAAAATGAAAATGCAGGAAAGAGAAAAAGAGGCCAAACGGTTAGAACTTGAAAGAGATAAAGAGGAAAACCCGTTACGATTTGAGAGAGAGAAAAAGAAGAAACAAATAGAAGGAGAAAAATTAGAATTTCAATTAAGAATGAGACAATTAAAAGTAAAAGAAAATGCAAATCAGATTGAATCAAGAAAAATGTCTCATTTTGATGTATCCATGAATATAGTGGTTGTTCCTCCATTTCAAGAAAAGGAAGCTGATAAGTTTTGTCTTCATTTTGAAAAAGTAGCTGAAAATTTGAAATAGCCTGAAGAGCATTGTACCTTACTTTTCCAAAGTGTTTCAATAGACAAAGCTCGAGCAATTTACACTCAGCTAGAGGTTTCACAAAGTTCTAATTACGACACAGTAAAATAATTTATCTTTAAGGGTTATGAGTTAGTTCCAGAGGTTCATAGGCAGAAATTTAGAACTTATAGTAAAGAAAATGGTCAAACTCATGTAGAAATCTCTCGAACAAAAGAACAGTTACTTGATAGATGGTGTTCATTTAAGAAAATAGATAAAAATCATGAAAAGTTAAGACAACTTCTGCTTGTTGATGAATTAAAAAATTGCATTGATTCTGATGTTAAGTAATTCTTATATGAAAAACTGGTAGACACGTCAAACGAGGCATCTCATTTGACCGATGAATAAACCAAAACCAAATTTGTCACACAATCATTTTAAAGTAACTTCCAGTAATCATGCTAATCTACATAGTCAGCCTAGTGCACCTAAACAAAGATCATTCACAGACACCAAAGTCAAAATCCCTTATCTCAACCAACATGTAATTAATGTAAGAAAACAGGTCACATTGATTCAGATTGCTTAACCTTAAAAAGAAGCAACAACAACGTTATGAGGCTAAACCTACAGGTTTCACCACTTTAAGGTCAAACCTCAGTCTTGTATTGAGAATCAAACAATTGTCAGGGTTACAGAACCAAAGTATAATTCTATTATGGAGATTTATGAACAATTCCTTTAAGATGGTTTTGTATCACTTACAGCTGATACTAGTTCACCTATCCCTTTTAAGATTTTGAAAGACACAGAAGCTTCTCAATCTCGTATTTTAGCAGATACCCTGTCTGTTTCTGAGAAGACTTCTTCTGAAACTAGTGTTCTCATTCAGGGAGTAGAGTGTGAAAATCTTAATGTCCCTCTCCATACTATTCATTCAGTCTCAGTTTTGGTTACCGGACCTATGACTGTTGGTATTATACCTTTCTTACCTTTCAAACGTGTTCATTTATTGCTAGTATACTAAGCTGGAGATAAGGTTATGGCTAATCCAGTTCTAACTGACACACGAAATGTAGACAAAATCCCTGGCCCCATTGAGCAGGAAATTCCTGACATTTACCCTTCTTGTGCAGTTACTCGAGCTATGGCTCAGAAAGCCATTCAGAATGACCAATTTACAGATATTGACTTATCTGATTCTTTCATATGTCAGATTTTTTATAAGGCTGGTACACTTCCAATCCCTGAATCTCAGTCAGACTTGTCGATGTCTGATCAGTCACCATAGTCAAAAAATCAAGGTAATGACTTACTGTTAAGGTCACAACTTATCCAGGAACAACATAATAACCCTGAGATTTTTATACTTTTTCAAAAGGGCTTTTAATGAAGAAGAAACTTCACAAGACCAAGTCTGTTATTATAACAAAAATGGGATTTTATTGGGAAAGTGGCAACCGCCCGATGTTTCAAAAAATAAGACTGGACTGTGCACCTCCAAATTGTGGTTTCAAAGACATACCGCAATGAAATATTCAACTAAGCCCATGAAACAAAACCTATCACAAGATTCTTAATCATTTCTTCTTGCCTGGTATAAAGCAGATGTCTCTAGATATTGCATAACCTGTCAAATGGTAGTAAAACCTTATCAAATAATACCAAGCTCATTTGGAGCCCATTCCTGCTTTTGATGAAACTTTTAGTAGGATCTTAATAGATTGTAGTGGTCCTTTACCTAACCCTAAGTAAGGTTCTGAGTATCTTTTGACGATAAAGTGTGCTTCAACTCGCTTCTGAGATGCTATTCCTTTAAGAATTATTAAGACCAAAATCATTGTTAAGGCCCTTGTGAAATTGTTTACATTGGATGGTCTGCCAAAGTCAGTTCAATCTGACCAAGGATCCAATTTTCTGTCTGGTATTTTTGAACAAGTAATAGAAAGAAAGAAAAAGTAAATATAAAGAAAGCCAAGGTGCACTGGAAAGATTTCACCATATAAAGGTCATACTGTTTTGACACTGAAAAGGACTGGGATGAGAGCATTTTATTTACTGTTATTTGCAGTAAGAGAATCTGTGCAAGTATCTCTTGGTTTCAGTCCATTTGAACTAGTTTTGGACACACTGTACGTGGACAGCTAAAGTTGTTAAAATAGAAAATTCTTTCTGACGATGGAATTTCACTGAATTTGCTTCAGTACGCTTTGACTATAGAAATAAATTGTCAAAGGCATATGCTTTAGCTCGTTCAAATCTCAAAGTCACCCAAAGCAAAATGAAATTAAGAAATGATGAGAATGCAATAGAAAGAAGCTTCAATCTTGGTGATAAAGTTCATTACTCTTTTGCCTATTTCAGGAAAACTTTTTCAAGCTAGACAATTTGGTCCTTAATATACAAATGATAACATTGTCTGTGACTTAAACTATATCATAAATACTCCTGGGAGGCGAAAGCAAAAACAAATGTGTCATATTAATATGTTGAAAGAATATTTTGATCGAGATAGCTCTATTTCAAAACCTGTAACATTGGTTAGCTTTGATCAGCAAGAACATTGTATTCAAGAACCCGGTCATAAATTTTGTGAGAAGTTTGAAAATTCTGATCCTGGTTCTACAAAACTACAAAACTCGGACATTTTGGAAAATATAGAACAGAAACTTACACACTTGAATCCACGTCAAAAAGCTGAAATGAAGAAAACTTCTTCAGGAGGATGAGCACTTATTCCTCGACATTCCAACAAGAACTAATATGATTCATCATGCTATGATTGTTGGAAACTCCACGCCAATAAAATCCTTACAGAATGAATCCAGTGAAGCAGGAATATCTCTGAAACGAAGTGAAATATCTTATGGACAAAGACTTCAATGAAACTAGTCAAAGTAATTACAGTTCGCTATGTATATTAGTGCCGAAACCTAAAGGAAAATACAGAATGCGTACAGATTACCGTAAAGTGAACTCTGTCACCAAATCAGACTGTTTGTGTACATTTCATTGAATAGTTCATGTCTTCCTTGTATTGTACAAATCAAAGGTTGATCCAGTATCTAGATCTACATGGAAGTGCTTTTGTTGATTTATGTGAATACCATGGTATTCACTATGTGTGTTCAATGTATATTTGTATCAGCCGTGAGTTTCTAGTCAACACATGACTGTTGGCACACGTAAGTTTATTTCTGCACAAGGAGATGGTGGGGGTAGTTGGACTTAATTTCTTCAGAATTTCAGGCGTTGAGCTTTCTCTGTTGTGCTTCCATGCACTTCAAAATTAGCAGCAATGACCATTCCTTTTGAACAGAACTACATGTATGTCAAGTAATAAAACGAATAAAACTCTTCCTAAAATCATTGTAAATAAAAAGGCAACCTAACATTTGAATGTATACTGAATTGAACTTCGTTTTAAAAAAATAACACCTGCCAAAAAAAAAAGTGAAAGAATGTTTAAATTCTAAAACTAAAGAAACTGGGAGGATTTCAAAATTATAAAAAGTGGAAACTCATAAAATGGCCGGCCCCACCCATGATCCGCCATTTTTGCTGGACTTAAAATATTAACATCTTGCTTATCTAAAGTCCAATTTTCAAACTTCTTTCATTTTTGTGAATAATTAAAAGATATCTTGGATATAAGACCTACTTATTTTTAGGGTTGCCTTTTTCCTTTAATACCCGCCGCTGTGTCTGTGTGTCCATAAACTTATTTATAGGATCGTGTCAAAATTAATTTCTCTAAACATTACGTGATTGTTTGTCCCTACATTTTAAGATAAATCACAAATACTTATTCCTAAGTCAGCATGTACTCCGAGAAATGATCAAGTCTTACACAAGGTAAAGAGGGCCCCCATATTTCAATGGTTAAAGTCGGTTTCTTTCAATCACTTTGCACATATAGCACTTAAATTACCGCTGCTAGGATATAAGTTTCGAGTCTATCTCAGGCCTCTATCACTTCAGGAAGCTATCAGGGTAGCTTGTGTCTTTCTCCATCGTGAACGTTAGAAATGCCCCCTGACCTGAGCTATTTTGGCGTGACTTAAGATCGGAAATTAACAAAGAAATACAATATGCAGTGTTATGTCCTTGGCAAAGACCGTTATGACGTGGACTTATATCCCACCAATCCTTTTATCGAGTCGCACCACAGTCATACAGACATATCCCAATAAGTCAACACGACTAGTATGGGTCTGAGTTTATTAGCTTAAACAACAACGATTTGTGTGGAAATGTTGTTACATTTACAATGACGAGTCAATTTAGTTACAAATAGCAGCATTCGAGTAATACCAATACCAAATGGCATCTTTCTTATTATCTATCACAACTCAAGTTTGATAAGTGCCATTCACCAAGCATATTATTGTTTGCTCATTTGTCGTTGTTTTAGACTAACACAAACCTTATTCACCCATCTGTTAATTTCCACTCAACAAAATTCGTAAACGTCCACTTAAATAATGTCTTCTTACAAAACAACAGATAAAAGTTCATGTATTTATGGAAAGCATAAGAAAATAGAAATAGTTACAAATCTACCAACACAACTTAATTTAAACTAACTAAGAGTTGACCTACTCTGGTGGGAAAAATGAAGGCATACCGACAATTCAAAAGTCACAAAGGCATATTAGTCTACGACTGCTATGTGTCAATAACGTGTGTGACCTCCACTGGCAGCAATCGCGGCTTGACATTTGGGTAAAGGTCCGGACTTCTAGCAGGAAAGAATTAGTGGTATGTAATTGACCTGTGACATAGCTAATGTTATTCTGGCGAGGTGGCATAGAGCGTTGTCTTAGACTACTTGTATGTCATGGAATAATCACAGGTCGAATGATGTCCGTCTTATATCGTCGCGCATTCATGTTGCCTTGTATTGACACAATCGGTGTTTTAGTGTGCATTGAAACGCCCGCCAGTAGCATAATGGATCTTCCACCGAACTGGTCCACCTAAAGAACACTATTGGCGCTGTTCCTCTCACCACGTCGGCGATAAATGCAGTCATATTTTAAAAATGCAAAGACTCTTCTTCATTCAAAAGGCATTGTTTTAAAAGCAATACCAAACAGTACAAAATATGATGTTTCTGTCGGAATATTGAAAAGATTCATTAACTTGCAAAAGTTTTAAACGAAATCTAAAATCTTATTATCTTAGATAAAATATCTGAAAAATATTGGGCTACACTCTATGCAAAACAAGGGGCAAATGTAAGTTTTCCGACAATGGGGATACAGTCTCAAAATTGCTGTTTGTTTATACATAGACATTAAAGGCATAGACATAATTCTATTAGATTCTCACTTTTGTAATCTGGTATGCAATTTTATACATCAAGTGTCAACAAATACTTGTACAAACCCACTCTAAATGAGTTTCGATAGACTATTAACATAACAGGTAGCTATATGAAAGGGTGTATTTTCATCAAAATATTATAAATAAGAAGGCCATTATACGCTGATCTTTTCTTTTTATAAACAACAGGGAAAAGTTTCCCCAAACAAATAAAAGTGCAACAAGATTAATGATGTCATCCAGGGAATACTCATGCCAAATAATTTTCAAATCTGGCCATTAGTTTTGGAGAAGAAGAAGTTTTTTTAAGTTTTCATTATATACATATAAGGACATTTGGAATCCGTTCCCAGGCGGCCAGTTTTATTACTGATAAAAAATTAACAACGTTTGTAAAGGGTCACGCAAGGAACTCTTAGGCTACATTATTTACAAATCTGGTCACTAGATTTGGAGACGGTTTTTAAATGTTTACTATATACATATAAGGAAATTAACCCTGCCCCTTGCGGCCATTTTGTTTAAGTGATCAAAAATTTGAACAATCTCGTCACCCAAGGAACACCAAGGATATCAAATTATTTTTTGAATCTGACCACTAATTTTGGAGAAGAAGATCTTTAATGTGTTTCCTTTCTGTTGCCATGACAACCACAGTTTTGCATAGAATCAAGTTTATTGAACAACTTCGAAAGGAGGTCCCCTTAGGAACATTTTGTTAAATTTTATTTAAATTGGCCAAGCAGTTTAGGAGGAGATGTCGTTTGAAGCAAATGTTGACGGACAGACGGACAGCAGGACAGATGGACGTACGGTCGCCGGAAAAAGATCGGACACAATAGCGCACCATGAGCCTGTGGCCCATGTGAGCTAAAACGCAGATTAAGTAGAGTTTATAAGAAGAAAAAACATGCATGTTTTAGTGCATTAAGGTGCGACTAAAATTATAATAAAATGCTTCGTTTTCGTTTAATGTAGCGGTTACCAATGCCCGCCAATGTACATTGTCATTTATCAATGTGTCATACATGACGGTGACGTACTGGCCTCCTTATTTCTTATATTGCAACTTCAAGCATGTGGTGTTTGACATCGTCTGTGTAATCTTGCTGGACATTGACAGAATACGCCTTAGGCTCTTTTGAGAGAGAGAGAGAGAGAGACGGGCATACATAGGGGAAAAGGTACGATGATAGAGATATACAGAGAGTAAACACAGCGTTCATTTTACACAAGCAAAGAAGAATGACTAATCACTTAACCTACCCAAGGCAACTGTACTTGGTTGATTTGGACAGAGAACGCCCATAACTTAAAGGTGAACTTTGTATCATAGTAATGTTTTATGTTCGAGCTGGGACCAATAGAAACACCTATACATCTAATCAGCCAACTTATTTGCAATAACTCTACAACACAAGATTCTAAACACAATTTCGATTTTTATTCCGATGACAAAGGCATTTACTTTACACCAGTTTACACCAGTTTGATCTTGGCTCACACATTTCTAGATATTTTGTTGCAATTTATATTTTGCCTCAAGTTCTGAAAATATAAGACTCCTTATGTCACTATCAGGGGAATATTATATTACATAGATATACAATAATTTTAAAGAATAGTTGTTCTACTAGGAAATATTTCAAGATTTTTCGAATTTCTTAGTTTATTATAAATTAAATCGTCAACATGTGGAGGCATAAGATCCCTAACGTAAGACGGAACTGGGCAATAACTAACTTTGTACATAAAAAATGTTTTTCCCTGTCTCGTCTTATTGAAAGATGTTCACACCTACATTATCTATACAGATTTACCATGGTAACCGATCTTGCAGAAATCGTTTATTTTGGTCTCTGCGAAAATATAGAATTAGCACCTTGTGTTTTCTTTTAGTGTGATAGTAAACAGCGAGAGATGTGATGGCTGTAGACTGAACAATACATTGGGCCCAGGTAAACTGGAAACCATTATGTTGTGTGATGTACAGAAGTTAGCAGACATTCATGTGCTTAGAATGTGGAACTATCAGACATATATTAAAACATAACGTATCCAATACGGAAAAACATGTCCCCCAAGCGATAGAACTTGTGACTTGATTGTATATTTTTATACAAGTTTATCACTGTAATTATTTGGAAAGCGTATGTTCTGTGTGGAAAGTTTTGGTAATAATTATGTTTCAACTAAACTGTATGTGTCGTTCATTGGCTATTATGAATATCTTACACAGACTTCCATCTCAAGAAACAACCCAAATTTTAACGTTCCGAACTGAGCAAGATTATTATGTTTAGTTCAAGCACAAGTCAGTCTCTGTTAAATTAAGAAGCGTATATGGACATATACATAATGCTTGCAAAAATCGTAACATTATAATGTTTTACACTGGCTATCTTTTTAACTCAAGCAATTTCGAGGAAGACATATTATTTCTGTAAAACCTTGTTAAACAAACAGCTTATGTGTGAATTATTTACTTGTTTTGATATTCAAAATGATGTGTATTGTAAATGAGCAAAAGTAGTTGATAGAACATTACAGAATCTCATAGAATGTTATAGAAAGATTTAGAAATTTCCAGAATATTGAGAACACTAGAGATTGTTCATGCGAGCTTTTTTATGCATCAAACTTGTAAAAAATTGGTCACGCTATCTTAATTTGTCATCAAGTAAACACTATATAATTCTAGTAACTTCAGTAAACATGTATAAAGGCTAGGAAGCTATCTGTTTGATCATCTTTGATCATATTTGGTTATCTTTGAATTCAGACATTACATGGAGTTATTTTGTGAAAATTCTGGATTGTTCTTTGGAAATTATTTAATGACAAAATCTTAGTTGATTATTTGGACTAACAAGAGTAGAGGTTTATATTTATCAGTACTCATGAACTTTCAACAACTGGATTAAAAAGTACATTAAACAGGATCATAATAATTTTGGGTATTTGGAATTGTGATTAAGGTATTTATATTTTATCTTAACTTTGTAAGTTTGAATTTATAAATTTTGTACAGTGTGTTGCTAGCTTGGTCTTTCTAGTTACGCCGGGCCTGTAATAACCTTTTGATGTAGCAAGGTACTTTATATATACGTTCCTGAATAAAATTGTTTAAACATATTTTATTGCCAATAAATGTGTACATATATATCTTATAATTGTAAACATAATACAAATACATAAGCAAAAGGGTTGGGCCACAAGTTTTACTCACTTTAGTTACGGCCCTCCATATGTTATCCTTTAAAATAAGGTTGTTTTTTTCTGTTAATGTCTGTAGATTCAAGTAAATAACACTTAATGGCCGTCTTAAACTAAAACAGGATTCTGACAATTACACAACTTTGTTATTGAAAACGGATCTAAGGGATGAAAAGGTGAGTACTTGTTATAATATTGTCATATTGGACATGGACTAGACTTCTCAAGGTATCGTTCACAATAACAAATACTAACACCCTTTCATTAGAAGTACTGATTCATTTATTAATATTATTAACACTATGGTTTGCGGCTTGAGGGATGATGAGACTGTCTTTGTGAAAACTGTGTAGAACTTCCAGCCGAGGCCAGACCGACGCATACCAATGTTGTTGTTGTCGATTCGTAATTTCGTGGTTGTGTTAACCTTCTGATCCAAACGTGTGTTTAACCTACTGAAAAAAATTGTTTTCTGCTTAAACCGTCGTCTGTCTTGATTTTTAAATTTATCGGATTCACAATGGAGACACGATTGGCCGATTGTCAAACATCTTCGATCCGGATTAGAGTAACTCGGCGTCTAATCTGAAGCCAAGTTGTTTGCAAATTCTATTACGTTCGCATTTTTTAGCCTATGGGTTAATATGTTTACATTTGGTAAAGTGCCTATTTAACCATAGTCACTGTTCTGAATTCGAAGATAAAGACATTTATTTCCATTTTATATTTACCTTTCAAATAATATTTCACTCTTGTTGTTGTATATTTAATTTTGATGAGTGTACTTGCAATTACACTAGACATTTAAACACCCATTCAAAGGAGTGAATATGTTAGGACAGAAATGAGGCATCTTAAAATGCAAACCAAAAGTGTATAAAATTCTTTACAAAAGTCGCCGAATTTTTGATAAACTGAGATCGATTCCAAGGAAAAGCCTAATCGTTCTAGATTAATATATCTTCATTGAATATGCCTTTGTTTATGTGTTTTGATAGTGAGTATAAAAGTGTGTTTGTTTTAATGATTGATTGAATGATTGAGTTTTAAAGAATACCGACATAACACATGTCATGATGTGTGTGTGT
>JAULCC010337228.1:0-11790 GCA_032358795.1 Nuttallia obscurata | reverse complement strand
ACACTCCAGCTATATAAAACAAACAAAAAACTCTACATCAGCCATTGGTGAATACAGTACAACCTGCAAAATCTACAGCCCTAGATCAGATATTAACAAATCTATGTCAGCATTATTTACCATTCTCTTCACATTTTCTGTTAAACATCCCTCATAAGCATAATGTACTGTTCCTATGTTTTAATATAGAGGAGTCCATAGTATAAATTTATCATCAGAAATGTCAAAATCCATAACAGACACTATTACTTGTTCTTGTATATTTTGAAAATGAAGAGCAGCTTTCAGGTAATGAGTTTTAGGATTACAAGAATGTTTGTAATGAAATTACTTTGAAGTTTTAACATACCTGTAGAAATCAGCTTTTTATGTAATTGGAAGTTTATGTAAAACCTTTTTAAATGTCTTCAATTCCAGATGTTAGGGCTTTTTGGCCCTTTGAAGTTTGGTTTCCAGCTTTTGACCCCTACGACCCCTGCTAGGTGTTTCCTCCTACTTTCTTATCTACATCTGACACTAAATAAATGTGGGAAATAGAAACACAAAGGGGACATCAGAAGTGATGTTAATATAGTTTAGATACTTTTGAGTATCACTTGGAATTTCTGATATGGTTTACTGGAATTGCCTAAGCAGGGGTGTAAAATTCTGAAAAAAGGCACTCGCCCTACATAAAGGCAGATTTGACTATTTAGTCAAAATTTTCTGAAATAATAAAACAATATATTGAAGAAATTTTGAATTAAGCAGACGACATTTGTAATTTTGGCACCAAAAGGGTAGTGACCGGAAGGAGGGGATGCTAGGATAGGTCTATAGTGTAGACAAAAAGTAAATAAAAAATTAGTTGTAAAAATTTATAATATTTTCCAAAGAAAATTTTGAATTTAGCAGACAACATTTGTTAATTGGCACTAAAAGGGTTAATTGTAACCCTTCAGCAGGTAAAAGGGGCTTGATGTATGCCACTTGAATAATATTGTTTTCCACTGCAGCAGACAGGCAGTTCTGTTGAATACTACAGTAGTACTGTTGTCCCACTGCAGTAGTACTGTTTTCTCACTGCAGTAGTACTGTTTTCCACTGCAGTAGTACTGTTTACCTCTGCAGTAGTACTGTTTTCTACTGCAGTTATACTGTTTCCCACTGCAGTTGTACTGTTTTCCACCGCAGGAATACTGTTTCCCACTGCAGTAGTACTGATTTCCACTGCAGTAGGACTGTTTCCCACTGCAGTAGTACTGTTTGCCACTATATTAGAACTTTAATCTATATTTCCAGTATATCAGAGTGATGAATCTTGTTTTTTTCTGTGTAATTTCAGGGTCTATTGAGCTGAGAGAGGACACAGTAGAAAATCTCCTGTCCACAGCATGTATGTTACAGCTATCAGAGGTGGTGGAGGCCTGCTGTAACTTTCTCATGAAACAACTCCACCCATCTAACTGTATTGGCATTAGGCAATTTGCTGATGCCCAAGGCTGCTCAGATCTGTACAAAGTTGCCAACAACTATGTCATGGTAAGTTAAAAGAAATGGTTCAAATCAGCGCTCATCCTACAAGGTGAAATCTTTGCTTTAAGCTCCTCACTTCACCATTCTTGAGCATGAAGGCGAAGTTCAAGTAGCCTTTATTTTCATGCTGAATTATCGATAACCTGCATTTATTTTATCTCCGTATACGACAGATTAGTGTTGACACGTTTATATGATGATTCTCAAACAGAAAGTATCTTGCAATTCCGGACTACACGTGTACACAAGCCCATAATTATGTTATTCCAAACAACACATCTCGAACTTGACATATAATCACGCCTCCTTCGAAATTCCACCAATGAAATCATTTCTAACTAACAAGTGTACGATTTAGGCCAATAGGCGAGACGCTTTCATAGCGAGCGGTTTATTCAACATGGCTGTTGTGTCACCTTTGCTATGTGTATAAAGTCTCCACAATACAAAGCAAACATCTACAAAAAGTCTCTTTAACATTTAGAAAGTCTCTACAATGCAAAGCAAACATTTTCGAAAGTCTCTTAAACATTTAGAAAGTGTTTTTAATTTCTTTTGTTTGTTTGCTTGTTAAAATCACTTTATGCCATCTAGGAAAACAGAAACAGAGGAAGGGTCTGGAGGATACAGAGAACTCTTGTGTAGAATTCTCTGGTTCTTTTACATGCGTTGTTACACAGGGGACTGAACCCCGGCTTTCACTTTATCCTGGCACCAACTAACCAGTTGGAATACTAACCCCAGAGCCAGAGCGCCAAGGAGGGAAAGAAATTTAAAGTTTTTGGTTTGACTTGGCAGGGGATGGAACCCACAACCTTTTACTCTGAAAGCAAACACTCTGCCACTGAGCTAATGAGGAATTTTTTAAACAGTTGTTTTAATTTATTACAGAAAGTTTTAGGTTAGAGTTGTGTGATGTGAGCAGTTGATGACTGGTGCCTGCCATTAAAGACAAGGTGTTTTTATGCTCTCAAAATTTGTCTCAGAAGCTAAAATTGGTTGGCTCTGTCTGTAGGGGTGACAAACACTTACTTTTTTATAACCCCTCAGCAAATGAAGTTTATGGGGGATATATAAGAGTCTGTCGGTCAAGCAATCAGTCAGTCCTTCTGGCATAAGGTCTGTAGCTCTTTTTTTGCCCAAGCTAGCTTGTTGAAATTCAGTAAATTTTTACAGAAATGTTCATAATAATGAGAAAGTGTGCATGATGTCTCCATATTCCACTCCAATTATGTTTCATATGATTATAGCCCTTTGTGTATTTGGTATTATTTTTTGTCCATGTTATTTCTCTGCAATCCCTGTACCCAACTTAATGAAACTTTGGCGGAATTTATGATAATGAGGAGAAATGCATATTGCCAAGACCCGCATATTCTCAGACAAATAAGCATTTGGGTGGTGGAGGTGTGCATCACATTTAGAGAAAGCTAGCTCTTTGTTTTATCATATTTGACTTGCAACCAGATATAAGATTAACCATGCAGTAGCAAAATCATACTGGTGCCAAAAAGAAATATTTTTTTGACCGCCCAGTTACCTCAAGTGGTAGAGTGTCGGCTTTCAGTGTGTGAGGCTGCAGGTTCGATTCCCGGCTCAGGATTTAGGGTAAGCATTACGACTGGTTTGTCAGTGTCAGGATATTGTGACCGGCCGGGGTTCAGCCCCCACGTGTATCAGTGCTATACACTGGGCACGTTAAAGAACCATAGTTCTCTACAGAAGAGTTCTGTGTATCCACTTTCCTCTCTCTGGGATGTCCATTAGCCCTAGCTGGCAGAAAGTGACGCAAATCAAACAAACAAACAAACAAACAAAAGAAATATTTTAAATACCTTGTTATTAGATTTACTTACTTTTTTCTTTTCTATTATCTTCATGAATAACTCTGTATCCACATATACATCATCATCATTATTATGATCTGCTTATACAATGTATCTAAAAAAAAAGTACGCATTTTGTACATTACCTGCAGTCATCTGTTCAAGGCGCCTCCATGGCGGAGTGGTTATAGTTGTTGACTTGCAATCTCTCAGCCCCTTACCGCTGTGGGTTCGAATCCCAGTCTGGGCAATTGGGATTTTTCAAGTAAGGAAGCCTTCCTGCTGGCTTGCGGTAGGTCAGTGGCTCTACCCGGGTGCATTCTGTGCCTGAAAAAGTGCATGGAGGTCCCCCGGGGTCTTCCTCCACCTGTAATGAGCTGGATGTCGCTATATCACTGAAATACTGTTAAAGCAACATTAAAATCCAAATAAACAAACAAACATATCATCTGCTCAAGTCACCAAATTTTTCATGTTTAATGAAGCAACTTGTCAGAAAAAGGCTTAAAGACACTAAAGAAAATTTAAAATGTCTATTTCGTAATTAGATTTAAACATTTTTTCTTTGCTCACTCCTGATGCTGTGTGTCAGCTGACAGTTAAATGTAATTCTTTCAGCATGTGTTAACAGAGATTGATTGACAGAGATTGATTAACAGAGATTGATTGACAGAGATTGATTGAATTCAAGTCAGATGGTGCTATGATAAAACAAAAAAATGTGACTTTGACAAATTGGAGTTTAAGAGTTGCAAGGCTGTAACAGATTTGTGCTACTGGTATGTTGACAAAGTTACTGGTAGACTGACAAATTTTAGTCTGTTCAACAGAGCTGAAACAAATGCAAGTTACTGGTATGCTGCCAAAGTTACTGGTAGGCTACCACAATTACTGGTATGTTGCCATAGTTACTAGTAGGGCTGGCTGACAAGTATGATTTACTAGTAGGCTGACAAATTTGATACTTTCACAAGGCTTCCCAATCATCACACCCACATTGAAACTTTCAAGGCTTTTCAATAATCACATTCACTACAATGTAAATAACCATGTAATATAAGTCTGTCCTGCATTTAATGCAAATTATGGCCCTTGTTTGACATAGAAACTCTGGTTAATTGCATGCAAAGAAATTCTGGTTAAATAAAGCATTGCACGCAACAATGTTAAGAGTCCATATCTCAGTAACTACTTTTTGCATTGCATTGAAATGGTTTAAAAGGCTTTCTAACCATCACACCTATGTAATTAACTAAGTTAGATAACTCTGTTCTGCATTTTATGGAAAGTATGGCCCTTTCTTACAAAGAAATTCTTTGTTTAAGTGTTGTGTGCATTTACATTTAGAGTAAATATCTCAGTAACTACTTGATGCATTACATTGAAACTTTCTTCTAAAAAGCAGTCAAGCAAACTGTCTTATGGACAGCTCTTGCTGTCTTACAGACAGCTCTTGTTTCAATGGCAAACAGTTCAGACCCTGATCTCCTTCTTTAGCTGTCAGATAGGGGTGAACGCTCGTTAGGAGTCCTAGTAAGACAAAAATTTCCAATATTCAGCAAATTGAAATATCCATTGGAACAATGCATAGATAATGTTGTATAACTGTTATAGTCTAGAAGTAATTGCTCTACATTGTGGTAATGGTCCTGATGAAAGGAGTGCACAGTTGTCACAGCATGGCTGATGGCCCAAACAATTAGTTAAAACATGTTTCATTTCATCTTTTTACAATGAAAAAGGGTAGAGTCATATTCCTCCCCCTATATTGTGTATAAAGGTATACCCCATACAATGTTAATTACAGTATACATTCATAGCAAGGCACATAATGTAAAAAAAGAAAAATGGAAGTCAATTAATGAATAGGTGAAAGAGAGTAGATATTATGAACATTATAAGAGAATGATAACTAAGAATAAAGTTGGAATGGATGTCCATGAATTTGTAAAACTTTTGCTGGATGTCAGCTTCTGTGTATCAATAATGACTTAAAGTCTCCTCAGAAATGTGGACTCATTATCAAATGTTACTCTTAATTTGAATATTACCGGCATTCCAGTTGTTATAAAATGTCACTTTGTATAACAAATTTGGTTGAAACTATCTTAAAAAATTTCAAATGTAACTATCGATTCAGGCATGTGTCAGTTAGAATTAGTTGTTTATTTAGGGGTAACAAAATAACATAAGGAGGGCTAAGCATGACAGATAGAGTGACCAAGACAAATAGAGTGACCAAATTTTGCCAAATAAGAATTAAGATATTTTCATGTTGTATAGACTTAAGCTGGTAAATGTCATCAGTTACTTGTACTTGAAATTTCTCTACTTTAATATGGCACGGGTCCTTTAAGTCATACAACTTATGTACAAGAGCGAAGTTTTTTTTTCAAAAACTCTATCAGCGCCAATGTGTCCAATAGTGCCATTGGCACCTTTCATCCAACCTCCGACAAGACAGAGGGTCCCTTTTGGTCCTAGATTAAAGTATCAATTTTTCAAGGTCAAGGTCATTTCAAGGTCATGTTAAATTTGATTGAATAATTAAATAGTGAAATGTGTTTTCTGGTTATTGTCAATGTTTTATGGAAAGATCTTTAAAACTTTTGATTTTACTAGCAATTAAGTGAGCATAGTATGTTTTTATGAAATCTACTAAAAGTATTTGGTGCTGAGAGTTCTGTTTTGGCAGAAAGTTGGTGCCGAAAGAGTTAAGTCTAGATCAGATAGCTATATATGGCTGTAACCTGGGAACCATTTCAATTGGATTAAGAACTCATCCTAGTTTGATAAATGTTTTAGCTTGATTACTATATGTTGATAGCCTTTGGCCTAAGGAAACACGAGTCCATGAGCAATGTAAAAAACCAATACTTTGTTTCTGATGAAAGTGACAAGAGTGGCCCAGTTCAGAACTCAAGCCCACAATTACCTGAGCCAAAGACACAGTACAATGTTTACTACATCATTGGTTTTGGGGGTTGTTGTTGTTGTTGGTTTTTTTATTTTTTTTTAACCACATTTATATAAGACTCTTTTTCATATTGGACCTAGCTGAAAGGTGCTTTACATATTTTGCCCTGATCATCATGTTGTAAGTTTGATCTTTAACAGATTAGGCAGTTTGTAGTAATGACACATTGGCTTACACCTTCACAGGTACCTATTTATACACCTGGGTGGTGTTGGGCACATATGGGATAAATTTTCTGCTCTGAAAATTCCGACAGTACAGCCGAGATTTGAACCCAGGACCCTTTGATCCTGAAGCCTGTGTCTTACCACTAGACCACCATCCCCACTGTTCTGATAGAATATATCTTTGGAAATGTATGCCACGAAAAATTTGGTAGAAGCAATCTGAGCTAATAGACAGCTTAATGCTGATATCTATGCTGGAGTGTTAATGCCAGTTTTCCATTATTAGCATTAGTAGAACTTTTTCTTCAGACACTAGGAATGTCATTATATATATCTAAATCATCTTAACTGTAACATTTTGGTATGTCATTAGTCAACAATTTGTTATAGTTAAAATTTTGTTACAATAAATTTTGACAAAAAATTAACAAATCACAATTGAAAGAATTCCTCTCAAAATGTGATATGACTCTTGTGTTTCAGGAGAGATTCGGGGAAGTGATGAATACTCAGGAATTCTTGATCCTACCTCCAGAAGAAGTAGCCAAGCTTCTGGCCAGCGATGACCTCAACATTCAAAGCGAGGAGGTCATCTACTCCTCTCTGGTCATGTGGATCAACCACGAACTGACCAGTCGTAAGAAGTACCTTTCAAAGTTGATGTCCCATATTCGCTTGCCGCTCATGTCCCCACAGGTGAGAAAAGAAGAAATTGATTTTCAATGAGGCTAGGGATTGTCAAATACTGCAACTTTGATATTGCCAAATATTTTGATTTAATTTTAGTTAACCTTACTCAAGCTTGATTATGTTGATTTGTTTGTTTGTTGTTTTCATTTACGTCACTTTCTGCCAACTAGGGCTAATGGATGCCACAGAGAGAGGGAAGTGTATACAGAGAACTCTTCTGTAGAGAATTATGGTTTTTTTACGCATCTAGTGTATAGCACTGATACATGTGGAGACTGAACCCGGCCTGTCACTTTATGCTGACACCGACAAATCAGTCATATTGCCAACCCTAAATCCTGAGCACCAAAGAGAGAAAGTCATTACTACCAATTTTAAAGTCTTTGGTTAAAACCAGCCGGGGATAATGATAATGTTGAAAGCCTATAGCTTACAGTAAAACTTTTTGAGTTCGTTTCATGGGAAGATCCAGTACTTGGTCAGAGATAGGATGTGTATCACATAATTTATCACGTCTGTTTTCCATGTTTCTTCACCAAACCTATCTTGTGGGTACTTGTAAAAATCACCTGATCGAGGCTATTCTTACAAGTACCCACAAGATAAGGTTTGTTAGAGAAACATGGAAAACAGTAACCAGACTTCACAAAATACTCGACTAATCTGGATCCCTGCTTGGTGTCAAATGAAGGTTACAAGAAAGGCGCCTTCCATGGTTCAAACCTACAACCTCCTGAGCACATGGTGGACACCACATCCACGACATCCTTTTAAGTTTTGACTTTGCCAGCAAAAGTATGGTTATTTCATACATCAGTCTCATGTCACAATAAATCTTGAACAATACAACAAACACACACACAAAAATAACACAAAAAAGCATCAACAAAAAAACACTATCAACAACAAACAACAAATTAGCCAAAATTTAACTGTTTATCACATTTTCAACAGACTCATAACAACAGCTTCAAGGATTCAAGAACTGCACTCTTATAAAAGTCTAACCCTTTCAGTGCTGGACCCACACAGTACTAAACTTGAATTGCAAACAGTTTGGATATGGATCAGCTGCTGTAAAACATTGACATCTGATCTGAGATTCAAAGTGTTTGCCTCGCAGATTATAATTCCTGAAATATTACACAGAAAAGACGAAATTTAGAATTTTGGCAGGCGAAAACTTATCCAGCAGAAGACACGTCAGCACTGAAAGGGTTTAGAAGTGACAAAACAAAGAAATGTTGCATGAATCTCTTCTCATTTCTCATTACACAACATCACAATGGCTCTCAACCTGAAGCATTGCTTCATCTCACTCTAGCTTTTTGACAGAACCATATCTTTGAGATCCCCTGTGTTTTTAGAGAAGCCTTAGGCATAGTACAATATACATGCATTAAGTGTTTGACTAGTAGAAATATAATGATGCCATGTAACCTGTAATTATGCAATAGTGGTGTGTACCCATTGAGTAAAAATTACAGATATATCTAACTATACCAGGGCCCTGATATTTCACTTTTGGAGGCCAGTGAATTACTTTCACAGCCATTATTTTACTGTGCTTCTGTTTAAATATTTAGCCAATTTTGTTACAGATGAAAGGGAACAGTGTGCATCCATGCTTGTTATTACTGTCTCTCAATACCCCTGCAGCTCCACCCATATGAAGCAGCAGGGAGTTGAATGGAACACTTACGAATGATGCATTTCCCAGTATACTTCTTTTGTCTACAGATATATAATATTTTAAGTGGCAGCAGGGTTTTTTCGCAGCTGTTGGTAATTGTATGGCTGTAAACCTGCACTTGAACAATTATTTGTCAATTATACTTTACTAGCGCCCATTGTTTTTTAATGTGGAAAACACATTAATCATGGAGAATTTTGTGAAGGTTTTAAGTATGATGATTTACCTGCTTGCCTGACCTAGACAGTAAGTTAAGGTTTAATTATAAATCATCAAGATTTTAAATTTTACTGTTAGCTCCTCCATATTTTTCTCAGTCAACTCTTCCATACTTTTCTCAGTCAACTCCTCCATACTTTTCTCAGTTAACTCCTCCATACTATTCTCAGTTAACTCCTCCATACTTTTCTGAGTTAACTCCTCCATATTCCCTTATGAACCAGTTTATTTTATTAATCAAGGTATTTTCATATGAAAATGATTTCATTGGGAACATTTGATCTGGTTCTACACTGTGTAGAGATTGAAGGTTATTTGTTTGCAGCCTTTGAAGTGTTAAGCGGGTTTGACAATACAATCTCTCAGCCCCTCACCGCTGTGGGTTTGAATTTCAGTTTAGGGATTTTGTTTTTCTTCAAGTGTGGAAGCCTTCCATCTGACTTGCAGTTGGTCAGTGGTTCTACCTGGGTGCTGTCTATGCCAGAAATAATATGAAGATATTCCCAGGGGTCTTCCTCCACCTGTATTATGAGCTGGACGTCACAATATGACTGAAAAGCTCTTTGACTTTAATTTAAAAAGCAAACAAACACAACAGGCTGCCCTGTTAGCTCAGGGGTAGAGCATCTGCTTTTAGTGCTGGAGATTGCTAAAAAACAAACAAACACAACAGGCTGCCCTGTTAGCTCAGGGGTAGAGCATCTGCTTTTAGTGCTGGAGAATGCTAAAAAACAAACACACACAACAGGCTGCCCTGTTAGCTCAGTGGTAGAGCATCTGCTTTTAGTGCTGGAGATTGCTAAAAAACAAACAAACACAACAGGCTGCCCTGTTAGCTCAGTGGTAGAGCGTCTGCTTTCAGTGCTGGAGGTCATGGTTTTGATCCCCGACCAGGTCAAAGCAAAGTCTTAAAAGTTGGGACTCAGGATTTAGGGTTAGCATTACAACTGGTTTGTCATGTCAGGATTAAGTGACTGTTCAGGGTTCAGTCTCCACTTGTATCAATGCTATACACTGGGGATGTAAAAGGACCATAAAGTTCTTACAGACGAGTTGTATGGTCCATTAGCCCTAGTTGGCAGAAAGTGACATAAATCAAACAAACACAATGGATTCATGAAATTTGTTGCTCAGTTGAATATGAAAATTTTTGATGACAGTTTCAGTTAAAAATGTTACAGTATGAAAGAAAACCATCTCAGAAAATGATTTTAATTTAGGCCATGATTCAGCTGATGATGAAATAACTTACTTATTATATTAGGAAAACCTCCAATAACAGCAATAATAACCCATTTAAATATAATCTAATTCACATTAAGAGTAAAAGTTCAAATGATGTGTTCTCTGGTAAATCTGATTAGGGGTCTTAATAAATGGGAAAAAAATTGGGGTTTGTTTTAGCGTAAATTCATTTGAATCTTACCGTAGTTATTTTACAAAATTTTTAAGTGTTAATTTGGAAGTATTTTTTAGGTTTGATGAGTTGATGAAGCTACTTTTGCTAAAGATTTTTTTTAGAAACATGACCTTGATTATTAGTTGTTAATAGTTTTATTTGGGGTTTTTATTGAAAAGTTAAATTAGGTTAAAAGTGGAAACAGTTCAGTAATAAAATTGTACAGTAAACACTCATCATCCTTATTTGTTTTACTTCTGTAAAAAGTAAGTAGTCAACTGTAGGAAGTCAATGGTATGTAGCTAAAAGATAGTCATTAACAGTAAGTATTATATGGTTAGTAGTAAGAATATAGTCATTAACAGTAAGTAGTAAATGGATAGTCATAAAAAGATGGTCCTTAATAGTAAGTAGTAAATGGTTACTAGTAAAAAGATGGTCACTTGCAGTAAGTAGTAAACAGTAATAAAGAGATAGTCATTAACAGTAAGTAGAGGATAGTAGTTAAATGATGGTCATGCATTAACAGTAAGTAGTAAACAGTAATAAAATAATGGTCATTAGCAGTATGTATGATGCCGATTGCCAATAAATTTGAGTTGAGTTGAGTAAATAGTAAAAAGTTAGTAATAAAGAGATAGTCATTAACAGTAAGTAGAAAATAGTAGTAAAAAGATGGTCATAAACAGTAAGTAGTAAACAGTCAGTTGTAAAATAATGGTCATTAGCAGTAAGTAGTTAACAGTTAGTATTAAAAACATAGTCACATTAACAGTAAAAAGAAAATAGTATTAAAAAGATGGTCATTAAAAAGTAAGTAGTCAACAGATAGTACTGGTAGTAAAAAGATGGTCATTAAAAAGTAAGTAGTCAACAGTTAGTAGTAAAAGATAGTCATAAATAGTAAGTAATAAATGGTTTGTTGTAAAACGATAGTCATTAACAATAAATTGTACTAGGCCTGTGTTTTCAAAACATTTTATATGCTCAACTCTCTTTGAGCATCAAAATATAAACATATGAATTACATGTGTATACCCAATGAATATCAGTTGAATATACATTTGAATCTAACTTATGACAGAATTTAATGACTTTATCATTTAAATTTGAGCACGAAACCAATTTGAGCATGATATTATTTTTATTACCGCAGAGCCAGGTTATATACTGTTAGTATATTAAAGTTATCATGGTGTTAACATTCTCTGGAACAAGTCATTAGTTGAAATGGTTCAAAACTGTTAGTAAATCCCAATCATCTAAGTGCTAGCATTCAAAGGGACAAGTTATTCCTCTCTGTC
>JAULCC010336895.1:0-11796 GCA_032358795.1 Nuttallia obscurata | reverse complement strand
TTTGACGTCTATTTGATAAATAGTTGGTAAGCCAGTTTAAGAGTGGTCCATTAATACCATTTTGTTTTAGTTTGAAAAGGAGACCTTTGTGCCACACTCGGTCAAAGGCTTTTGATATATCTTTGATTAACTTTAAGGTCAATAAACTAATTGAAACTAAACAAGTCAAAAATATTTTCTTAAAACAAATTAATCGATAGTGACACAATGAAAAGTAACTTATCGGGTCAAAAATAGTATACTTGAAACAAACCAATCAAGTCTAAGTGACATACTAATACAAACCAATTGGGTCAACATTGCTGCTTCGTCGCATTTGTTCCAATGCTCTAGTCACGTGATAAAATTCGTAGAGATTTCGATAATGTGGATATTTATGTTTAGTTGTTTTTTACCCTCTCTAGATTTGATGACATTTAATTTAAAAGTAGGTTAAAACGAAAGTTATCCAATTCAAAGTTATTCAGTGATGGCGTTAACAAATATGTATGAATATTTACTCAGGATTATTTGAATATACAGATATTTGTATATTTTTTGGGAAATCGTTTTGTAGAAATACTTCTGGAAAATATTTGAGGTTGTTGCACAGATGTTGTTGCACATCGTAGACAAAATGTGTTACCCCGTCTTCTAGAATAATTACAATATCATTAATGGAGGTGTTGCTTAACTGAACAGTGTCGTTTGAGAGAAAAATGACAGAACGTTCTGTCTGTCTGTCTTTCTGTCTGTCTGTCAGTGTCGGTTTGTTTGTCAGTTTGGTTTTCTATATAATTAAATCTGTAAAGCTAATATCTTCAGAAAATATACTTATCAGCTAGGATATTCCGTTTAACCACACATCAGCTTGGTAGACAAAAATGGAAATATTTATGTTTTTCTTCAGTACTTAATTATGATTTAGTACGCATCGACCATAATTTATTGCAAATTGTCGTGTAAGAAAGTCATGAAATATAAAAAAAATGACGTAAGTAGATATTTCATTCCGGGGCGTTTTACAGCAGACCGTTATTTTAGCGCATATAGCTTTTTCGCATTACCTTGTAGAAAGATGTCAGCCTGGTGTGATGTAAATATCATATTTAAATTCATAAACAACTCGTTTTATGACTTTACTTTTTACGATACTCATGCCCACTTTCCATATCATAGTCTGGTTGATTGAAGTGTAAAATGCAAGACTCCATACCTGTTTCAACTGTTTTACCGTTACGGGCATTTCATCATTGCTCGTATGTCTTGCATGTTGTCTTCTTCAGGATCAGCGATGTTATTTTGTTATATTGTCCCGTAGGTAGCTTTTCATGCTTTCATCTGTGTAGTTCGGTCAATGTTTTCCGCGATATTGTTTGTTTCCTCCTAAGTATTTTGATTGAAGTTAGTTTAATAGTGTTAACACTATTATGTTCCTAGCAGAGTCGTTATTTAAAGAAAAGATAAATGTCTTAAAGATGAAGGCAGTATGACAGACAGACAGAGAGAGAGAGAGAGGGGGGGAGGAGGTGGTCTAGTGGTAGGACGCAGGACTCAAGATCCAAAGGGCCTGGATTCGAATCCCGCCCGGTCCGTTGGATATATCTGGGCAGAAAATTAATAATAAGTTTAATAAAGCTCTATTCTATTTGTTATTGTATGCATACATACAGTATGTGTAAATTTATATGAATGTATGTATGTATGTATGTATGTATGTATGTATGTATGTATGTATGTATACAATAACAATACAGCTCTAAAAGTCTTAAACATTACAGGGCATCGTCATTTATACATGTAATATACAACAAACATCAAATGCATTGATTCACTCTATAAGTATGAATATAAAAAATGCTTAATTTGTATCTTACTCGTACAAAAAATATGTCGTAAGGATGATTTTACTGATCGATAAACCTATGTGATACTTGTTTTTGTTGCTATTTAATGACATGAGTGTTTAGGAAGTTATTCGTATGTTGTGTTTCATCACCGTGCACCATCCTTTTGTAATCTAACTCATCTATGAATTTATGCATGAGTTGTTTCGGAAACGACGTTTTAGAAATAGTTGTTAGGCGACATTGTCACGTAACACTTTAGACGGTTTGAAACATTTTTCAAATACGGAGTCGGATGTCCTGTATTATATAAAATGTAAAATAAATGATAATTGCAAAATTTTATTTTTCATTAACAAATGAATAAGTTCAATCAAGAAAATGTTCGAATCACATTGTTTAAACAAGCAATACTGTCTAAAACAGCCAAAGGAGGAATAAATTACAGAAATTTCATTGAATCAGCAAAACGCGTTGTTAAAACCGGATGCAGCTAAGTGTTAGACCAACGTAGACAACTAAATGTGTCTTATAGCAACCAGGACAACTAAATATGTCTTATAGCAATTAGGACAACTTTATATGTCTTATAGAAACGCACAAACAAAAATTGTCTAATAACACCACAGACAGCTTAATGTATCTTATAGCAACGCAGACAACTAAATGTGTCTTATAGCAACGCAAAAAACTAAAGGTGTCTTATAGTACCGCAGACAGCTAAATGTGTCTTATAGCAACGCAGAAAAATAAATTTGTCTTATAGAAACGCAGACCAGTTAATGTGTCTTAAAGCAATATAGACAACTTAATTGTCTCTTATTAACGAAGACTTCAAAATGTGTCTTATAACAACGTAGACAACTAAATGTGCATTATAGGCAGGCAACTAAATATGTCTTACAGTACATAGGCAACTAATTGTGTCTTATATTTACGAAGACTTCAAAATGTGTCTTAAAACATCGTAGACGACTAAATGTGTCTTATAGGCAGGCAACTAAATATGTCTTACAGCAAGGTAGACATCTAATTGTGTCTTATATTTACGCAGACTACAAAATATGTCTTATAACAACGAAGACAACTAAAAGTGTCTTATAGCAACGCAAAAAACTAAAGGTGTCTTATAGTACCGCAGACAGCTAAATGTGTCTCATAGCACCACAGACAACTAAAAGTGTCTTATAGCAACGCAGACAAATAGATTTGTCTTAAAGCAACGCAGACCAGTTAATGTGTCTTAAAGCAATACCGACAACTAAATGTGTCTTATATTTACGCAGACTTCAAAATGTGTCTTATAACAACGTAGACAACTAAATGTGTCTTATAGGCAGGCAACTATATATGTCTTACAGTACGTAGACAACTAATTGTGTCTTATGTTAACGAAGACTTCAAAATGTGTCTGATAACAACGTAGACGACTAAATGTGTCATATAGCAACGCAGACAACTAAATATGTCTTACAGCAAGGTAGAAAACTAATTGTGTCTTATATTTACGCAGACAACAAAATGTGTATTATAACAATGAAGACAACTAAAAGTGTCTTATAGCAACGCATAAAACTAAAGGTGTCTTATAGTACCGCAGACAGCTAAATGTGTCTTATAGCACCACAGACAACTTAAAGTGTCTTATAGCAACGCAGACAAATAGATTTGTCTTAAAGCAACGCAGACAAGTTAATGTGTCTTAAAGCAGTACCGACAAATAAATGTGTCTCTTATTTACGCAAACTTCAAAATGTGTCTTATAACAACGTAGACAACTAAATGTGTCTTATAGGCAGGCAACTAAATATGTCTTACAGTGCGTAGACAACTAATTGTGTCTTATATCTACGAAGACTTCAAAATGTGTCTTATAACAGCATAGACGACTAAATGTGTCTTATAGGCAGGCAACTAAATATATCTTACAGCAACGTAGACAACTAAATGTATCTTATAGGCAGGCAACTAAATATGTCTTACAGCAAGATAGAAATTTAATTGTGTATTATAGCTACGCAGACAACTGAAAGTGTCTTATAGCAACGTAGACAACTGAAAGTGTCTTATAGCACCGCAGACAACTAAATTTGTGTCTGATAGCAACACAAACAAAGAAATGTGTCTTATAGCACCGCAGACAACTTTATGTGTCTAAAAGCAACACAAACAACAAAATGTGTCTTATAGCACCGCAGACAACTACATGAGTGCCTGATAGCAACATAAACAACAAATTGTGTCTTATAGCACCGCAGACAAATAAAATTTGTGTCTGATAGCAACACAAATAATAAAATTTGTTTTATAGCACCGCAGACAACTAAATGAGTCTTATAGCAAAGCAGACAACTAAATGTGTCTTATAGCACCGCAGACACGTAAATGTGTCTTATAGCAACTAAAACAACTAAATGTGTCTTATGGCACAGCAGACAACTAAATTTGTGTCTGATAGCAATAAAAACAACAAAATGAGTATTATAGCACCGCAGACAACTAAATTTGTGTCTGATAGCAACACAAACAACAAAATGTGTCTTATAGCACTGCAGACAACTAAATATGTGTCTGATAGCAACACAAACAACAAAATGTGTTTTATAGCACCGCAGACAACTAAATGTGTGTCGGATAGCAACGGAAACAACAAAATGTGTCTTATAGCATAGCAGACAACTAATTTTGTGTCTGATAGCAACACAAACAACACAATGTGTCTTAAAGCACTACAGACAACAAAATTTGTGTCTGATAGCAATAAAAACAACAAAATATGTCTTATAGCACCGCAGACAACAAAATTTGTGTCTGATAGCAACACAAACAACAAAATGTGTCTTTTAGCACCGCAGACAACTAAATTTGTGTCTGTTAGCAACATAAACAACAAAATGTGTCTTATAGCACCAGGACAACTAAATATGTGTCTAATAGCAACACAAACAACAAAATGTGTCTTATAGCACCACAAACATTTAAATTAGTATCTGATAGCAACGCAAACAACAAAACATGTCTTATAGCACAGCAGACAACTAAATTTGTGTCTGATGCAACACAAACAACAAAATGTGTCTGATAGCACCGCAGACAACTAAATTTGTGTTTGATAGCAACACAATCAACAAAATGTGTCTTATAGCACCGTAGACAACTAAATTAGTGTCTGATAGCAACATAAACAACAAAATGTGTCTTATGGCACCGCAGACAACTTAATGTGTCTGATAGCAATACAAACAACAAAATGTGTCGTATAGCAACGTAGAAAAACAATTATATCTAATACCAACACAAACAACAAAATGTGTCTTATAGCAACGTAGAAATCTTATTGTGTCTTAAAGCAATACAGACAACATGATATATCTTATAGCAACGCAGACAACTTAATGTGTCTTATAACACCGCAGATAACTTAATGTGGCATATAGCACAGCAGACAGCTAATTGTGTCTAAATCAACGTAGACAGCAATATGTGTCTTATTGCAACGCAGACCAGTTTATGTGTCTTTAAGCACATAAGACAATGTAATGTGTCTTATAGCAACGCAGGCAACTAAATGGTTATTATAGCAACTTAGACAACTAAATGTGTCTTATAGCACCACAGACAACTAAATGTGACCTATTGAAACGTAGACAACTATTTGTGTCTCATAGCAACGCAGACAACATAATGTGTCTATAGCAACACAGACAAATAAATGTGTATGATAGCTACGTAAACAACTAAATGTGTCTATAGCAACCTAGACAACTAAAAGCGTCTAAAAGCAATGTAGACAAATTATTGTGTCTTATAGCAACGTAGACAATTAAATGTATCTTATAGCAACGTTGACAACTAAATGAGTATTATAGCAACTTAGAACACTAAATGTGTCTGAAAGCAATGCAGACAACTAAATGTGTCTTTAAGCAAGGCAGACAACTAAAAGTGTCTGATAGCAACGAAGACAAATAATTGTGTGTTATAGCAACGTAGACAACTAACTGTGTCTTATAGCAACGTCGACAACTAATTGTGTCTTATATTTACGCAGATTTCAAAATGTGTCTAATAACAACGTAGACGACTAAATGTGTCTTATAGGCAGGCAACTCAATGTGTCTTACAGCAACGTAGACAACTAATTGTGTCTTATAGGCAGGCAAATAAATGTGTCTTACAGCAACGTAGACAACTAAATTAGTGTGTCTTATATTTATGCAAACTACAAAATGTGTCTTATAACAACGAAGACAACTAAATGTGTCTTATAGGCAAGCAACTAAATATGTCTTACAGCAGCGTAGACAACTAATTGTGTCTTATATTTACGCAGACTTCAAAATGTGTCTTATAACAACGTCGACAACTAATTGTGTCTTTTATTTTCGCAGACTTCAAAATGTGTCTTATAACAACGTAGACGACTTAATGTGTCTTATAGGTAGGCAAATAAATATGTCTTACAGCAACGTAGACAACTTAATTATTGTGTCTTATATTTATGCAAACTACAAAATGTGTCTTATAACAACGAAGACAACTAAATGTGTCTTATAGGCAGGCAACTAAATATGTCTTACAGCAGGGTAGACAACTATTTGTGTCTTATATTTACGCAGACTACAAAATGTGTCTTATAACAACGTAGACAGCTAAATGTGTCTTATAGCAACCCAGACAGCTATATATGTCTTATAGCAACGCAGACAACTAAATATGTCTTACAGTACGTAGACAACTAATTGTGTCTTATATTTACGAAGACTTCAAAATGTGTCTTATAACAACGTAGACAACTAAATGTGTCTTATAGGCAGGCAACTAAATATGTCTTACAGCAAGGTAGACAACTAATTGTGTCTTATATATATACGCAGACAACAAAATGTGTCTTATAGCAACGTAGACAACTTAATGTATCTATAGCAACTAAGACAACTAAATATGTCTTCTAGCAAAGCCGACAACTAAATGTATCTGTAGCAACTAAGACAACTTAATGTATCTATAGCAACTAAGACAACTAAATATGTCTTTAGCAACCCAGATAACTAAATGTGTCGATAGCAACCCAGGCAACTTAATTTGTTTATTGCCACGCAGACAACTTTATATGTCTTATTGCAACGCCGACAACTAATTGTGCTTTAAAGCAACGCAGACAACTTTATATGTCTAATAGAAACGTAGACAGCTAAATATGTGATATAGCAACGCAAACAAAATATATGTGTCTTACAGCAACACAGACAAATAAATGTGTCTGATAACAACGTTGTCTAAATAAATCATGCATATCTGTATTGTTTACACTTGGTAACAGGGTGAAAGGGTTTTAGAAGCTTACCAAAATATTTTCTTAAATTGAAATTGTTGAAATGTGCAGACAATTATGCGTTAATCTAGATAATAGTTCACTTGAAAAAAGTCTGACTGGGTACAGCACTCTCCAGTTCGGTAAATATTTTCTACATTATCTTTTTCCTTATCTTACGCTTTAGAATTTTTGTCAGCAGACGATATTTTACATGATGGGACATGAAGCGTTTAGATAAGTAACATGTATACCAGGGTTCATTGAAAAATGGGAATTGGCCAGATTCTGCAAAGCGTTAGACAAAGACCGTCATTCTGATATTTCCCGACGACAAAATGCGCCCGTTATGGCTGATAGCAGCTATTATGAATAATTTACGAAGGTTAACTAATGGATTATAACCATAGCTATCAAGCATTTGGTAATTTATAATTTGTTGCGGCTAACATCATTTAAAGTGTTTTAAACGCAGAAGGTCAATTTACGAATAAGGGTAGACGCTGCAAGAGATCGTGATTTTTAACACTTCGTTTCGGGATTATTATTGACATGTAATTTTCGTTCTTAACAGGACTGGAGATGCGCATGTGTGAAAAACGCGCGTTACGGTGACTTTTGCACAATCTTGCTTAATCTTGATCGGATTGTGAAAAGTTAATATGATTAAATTGGCCATGATATATGCGATCCATTGCAGAATTTATCACCGTCACTGGGAGACGTGAGCATTCTACATCTGCCGGTATTATTGCACTACAATTTTTGCACACGTCAACCGCAATTTCAAGTATTATCAAATGGGGTCTTCTGGCGTTCAGTTCAGTGAATTCCATATATTACTGCGGGATCTTTATGTGGAACATACCTGGAAGAGTGTTAGTCGTTTGATACGGGTAACTGTTTCATATTTGGTTCAGCTAATGCACAATGCACTTTCTCTAGAGATTCACCAAGGAGAAACCAAAGTCAATTCAAAGTGGAACTCCAGTAACAGATTGCGTAAAACTCCGCAATTCACCGTTATTGAATAAAACAGACAATTTTTTCTATTTGTAAATTGTTGTCAGCAAGTACTAGTAAATAACAACAGCTCTTTCAGTATTGATCATAGGTGGTCGTCTCGTTGTTTGTCTCCCAGCCCGCCCCTCTCGCCCGCCCCTCTCACAGCCCTCCCCTCTGCTATAAGAAATATTTTTTTATGTTGTTTGGGACTATATGATTCATTTCCAAATTGATAAAATTCATTTTGAAGGGATTTTGTTTTTGGTTTATATAAGTAAACCAACTAGTTAGTCACATTTGCTGCGATAACTCTTTGGAGCTGATTTTTATTGGTATTTATACAGCTAAACGAGGCAAATGAAATACCCACGCAGACGTGATTTAATTACAGCTAGCATTTACTGAAAATTGTTTTTCTAATACGTTTTGTAGAACATGATTTTGAAGTCGTAAATTTTAACTTTGCTATGTTCCGCCATTTGTCAAAATGTGGAGAGGGGAAGGATGTGTGTGTGTGAGTGTGTGTGTGTTGGGGGTGGGGGGTGGGGGATGTTACGGCCACCTACAGTATCGATGTTCAAATCAGTGTGAATGAACATTTTCATTATTTTGGCGCATTATTGTAACATGCCATTTGCTAAATGTTTATTACATTTCTGAACTTATCTAAATGGATGGGTTTTTTTTAAACAGCAGAATATCCCAACCAATTCTGGCAGTCTTAAGTTTTTATAGCGCGCCAAGTATTTTATGTTTCCAATTGTAATGAAACCTTGTGATTTTGAATGTTACAGGATGCTTGACCGGGACTCGAACCCGTAACCCTTCGCTGACAGGGTGAATGCTCTAATGACTGAACTACACGGCCGCTTACACACTTTGTCTTCTTCTCATAGTAGATTCTATACCGTGATATCAGTTTGACGCTAATACAAAGAAAAGGGTTAATATGCTAATATGTCAATTATGTATAAATTGTATAGTTTTTTTTATATGAGCACAAGACAATTAACATGTCCGTAAGCACAGTGGTATGAGATACATAATATGGCAGACAATCACAAATTATTCTTGATGCATGCTGCTTATATTGCAAATTTATGTTTATAATTTATTAGCATTCATAGATAAAATATATATAAAAAGTACAAGCAGATTGTAGTGCAAAAGACACATCACTAATAATTTTTCGTTTTTCTGGTTCTATGCGCAGCACTTACATACATTTTGTTTTACTTATTTGCATTTCAATATTAGAAAGACCTGAGCATAATGATATTAGAAGAAGGGTTGTCAGCGGTGTATATTCTAGAATTCAGTTGAAATATGCAGATATTTACGATTAATATGTGTCTTTTTTTTTTTATTTTGAAATATTTAAAAATAAGAATTTTAATTTCCTACTTCACTCTTTCAGATGACATAAGTTCGTCAAGTTTCGGTATATTTTGATTTTTCCAGAGATATTTATTTAGATAAAACTTTACCTAGTATCATTGTATAATATGCATTCGAGTAAGAAGTGAAGTTCATGTTCTATTTTGTTCCATATGGTAAATTTCCTCTCGTTAATTTGATTTGTGTGTGGTTTGTTTTTAAATCGTCCCGTTTCAATCTCTTATCTATGAGAAGAAAGTCTAAACTTCAATATGGCTATTCTTAAATGTGACTAAACATGAGTAGATTTTAAAACTGAAATCTGAAAAAAGACTACTCTAGACAGCCAATTTTGAATGAAGTTATCCCTGATTCGTTGTTTAAATACAGAAAAACAGTTAAATAGTGCCTACACCATGATTTAACCAGACTTCGTGAAATTCTATCTAGGACATAAAATTTTAAACCAAACCTGCCCAGTTTGTTTTACGAGGATGTAGTTCAATATCTCGCAAAAATATTTCATAAGAAATTTAACCGTCCTGGTTCGCCATAAATCATAACGATTTGAGACCTAGATTTTATTAGTAGAAATATTTTGTAAAAATTGCAACTTATTCAACAGTATCACCTTTACAAAAGGACCACACTTCACAACCATAATTCAAAATCGGTAATCTATTTATTAAACAAACTAATGTACATCACAAATTTCGGACAGGTTCTCCAAACTATGCATTTCTATGTGTTGGGAGTTTTGACGAAGTCCAGATGCCACCCGGTTAACCCAGTGGTATAACGTCAGCTTCCCGTGCGGGAGGCCGCGGGTTCGATCACCGGACAGGTCAAACCAAAGACTTTAAAATTGGTAGTAATGGCTTTCCTTACTTGGCGCTCAGGATTTAGGGCATGCATTACGACTGGCTTGTTGGTGTCAGGATAAAGTGGCCGACAGGGGTTCAGCCCCCATGTGTATGAGTGCCCTACACTGTGCACGTAAAAGAACCAGATAGCTCTACAGAAGACTTTGTATCCACTTCCCTCTCTCTGGGACGTTCATTAGTCCTAGATGGCAGAAAATGGCCAAAATGAAACAAAAACAGACGAAGTCCCCAGTATTATCGTAAAACTAATGCACAACTCTTGTACATGTCGTAAATCTTATCATTACTATAAAACTTCCGATAAATTTCGTTTTCAAGAGTCTCAGAAGAATGTTATTTCCATAATATAAATTATCGTGTGACTCGCCGGAAATGGCTTTAATCCTTTCGAGGCCAAATCTGTTAATGTCGTCTGCTAGAATTCTGATTTCTAACACAATCTTTCAATATGCTGGGAAAGCGTTACCCTTTTGAAAAAAATGTCAATACATGTAAACACTGTATAATCTGTCAATTATTTACAACATTTATTAGATTAAAGTTACACAAATTTACGGATCCGCTTTTGGTTAGGGAACACAGCTTTAAACGGTTTGAACCACAACTTTCGTCGCGAAATCTTATTTATTCTAATACAACTTAACGGTTCTATTTCAAGAACTATTATCAACAATTGTATGTTGAAATAAAATCTTCGATGTAACCATTTGTGTCTTAAGATACTCTCTGGATTTAATGGGGTTTCCATGGATACTGTGATAATAGCAATAACTTCAATATTATACAGGTTCTTTAACAAATGAGACGGATGTTAATGTTGACATTTAAATATATATTGTTATAATTCAGGAAAAATGGGGAATCATATTTCATTTTCTTTTTTAGCATAAGCGTATTATATTCTAGATGTTTTAAAATCTAAAACGAATATATTCATTATTCTGAAGTAAAATGATTATATTTACATCTATCATCACCAATTCCATGTCGATTGAACATTTTTTAATACCTTTACTAATAACACAAATGTATGTGTTAACCATATTGCATTTGTCTTAATTAACAAAAGGCTCGTTTTGAATAACATACTCTGACTATAGTGTCCTCAGTGGCTGGCCTCTTCCACAATAGACAACACAATGATCTTTATAATGAACTACACTGTGACGCTAACCTTCATTAATTGCGTTTTAAGAAGAAATATGACAATATAAACTTGATGATTTTCCTAAACATGCTTTCACAGAAACGTTTATTACAATTAAGAATGTTATATTCGAAACCACATATTAAGTACGGACTATTAAGAGATTAATTTACAGAAAGACAACCGCAAAGGGGGAGGGGGTGGGGGGGGGGGGTTATATCCGACGAGATATAAGTTTGTAAA
>JAULCC010336784.1:0-11796 GCA_032358795.1 Nuttallia obscurata | reverse complement strand
CTGCTGCAGGTGTCCCTGGTATCGGGATAAGCAGCAGCCAGCTAGATCTATTTACCTCTGATCTCCAGGCTATTCTGTCGTGTGTGTTAATGTTGCCAAGGCTATTTGCCTTCATGTCTGCCTGGATACAATCAGCACAGGTCTTACTTGGTCTAGTCCAAGGAAATCAATCTCTTTTTATCTGAAACCAATGGGCGGTTAAGTCCTTGTATACTATTCCAAAGTCTAGGCACTTTGTATTTTTAAAAGAGAAAGCCTTCCAGCTGGCTTGTGGAAGGTTAGTGGTTCTGTTTACATTAGCCCTTTGAGTGAAATGATATACAAAGGTCCCCTGGGGATTTCCTCCATATGTAAAGAGTTGGACAATGCCATATGAATGAAATACTATTGAAGTAACATTTGATTTTTTACAAAACTTAAAAATTTTCTGTGTTACTACAGTCATAGGTACTGTTACACATGTAATAACTTTCCTATTGTTGAACAAGGGTTTGATCTTGAAAACAAGGCTTTGTAGAGATTTTGATATTTTTTTATTGTATAAAATGCAGTTTTATCACAGATCTTGTACTATGTATAAATAAACCTATAACAGTGGTTTATGAAAAATAGCAGGAAATACATTCACTCCACAATTGCAGTACCCTCATTTTCTTATCAATGGTAATGCAACATATTCCACATTTTGTGATAAATGGCTACAGATATTAACATTTCAAGACAGCAAAAGATATTGAAATTAGCAGATCTGTTGTGGAAAAAAAACATAAGATATTTGCTAAATTGCAAAACCCCAATATTGTCTTTACCTGTGATATTGTCAGTTTATTCATACTCTACCACAAAATGATTCTGAAAGCTTCCTGGCACAATAAAATTAACAGAGTAGCTGTATATACTATGAACACACTCTGTGCCTATCTGGGTACCATGGTATGAAATATTGTTGGCTAAAAGATGAAAACTAAAGTTTAAGTTGAAGAAGTTAATTGTTATATTTGTATAAACTTTCCTACAAAAATTATTAGAAGTATTGAGCACTCGAGTGTGGAAATGATTATTCAGGAAACCTCAACAGCTGTCAAAACATTGGGCATGTTCCCCTATCCTTGGCTTATCTAAGTTGGTCTTCGATCACTCTTGCCTAGTGTTTTTTGTTGCAATCAACTGTGTTCAAATATTTGCAGACCTTAGAATGCCCAGATCCAACAAGTAGGTACATTCATACTCAAGGGTGCATCTGTACACATACAGAGAGTTAATTAAGTCAATGGTCATAAATTATAATACACAACAGAGTACTACAAAGTTTGGGCATATATTTAAGTTTTAGGGGTCCACAAAGACAATACATCACAGAAGTCAGTCATTGTTCCCAGATGGTATACCTGTATTACACAGCCTCTCAGTAAGCAACCGATTTGCCATGAAGATAGACCTGGCTGTAACCTTTTCATCTAGTCCAATTATACTTGAAAACCAATTGTGTAAATTAAAAACTCAGGTAATCTGTTCTCATACATCCATTCTATAAAAGAAAATTCTGTGTTTAAAAATTCACTTTTAAATTTTTATGACTTTGAAAAATATTTTTTTGCTTTAAAACAATGTCCATGTATCTTATCTGCTTAAACAGACCCTTGGCAATTTAACCAAGTACATTATGCTAACTGTAATCTTAAGAAACTTGAATTTCACATAAATATATAAAAAAAAAATTTAAAACATGAAATAAGAACTCTCTGGTTTATTTATTTCCTTTAGTTATTGTTTATGTAATGCCAAATGGAAAAGTTTTAAAAATAATTTTATAATGAGTTGTTTGCCATTGATCATTGTCTTTAGACAACAATTTTACAAAGGAACAGCAGGGTTCATCTATGATGTCATTCATACGTTACTTATAACTACAAAGTACATTTACACACAAATAAACACTTTTTATTTGTAAAATTTTATATGAAAATGAAGTCAATGAAACTTTAATGGATATAAAAATGTCAAAATAGATAACTGTCATCAAATCTTCTTATAAGTTTGTGCTTCCGGTGTGTCAAATCTCATTAAGGATCCTGGGTTGTGTATAAGGTCAACAATGTATGTTTTGGGTGGGAATTTAGGAGCACCAGGCTGAAAAAAAAAATGCACATGTTAAGAAGAAGACTATTCAACAAATGTTATATCTACAGTCACATAATGATGGTTTAAAACACTGCACTGTCTGAGACAATAAAGGAAATCGTGTATTTTAGATACAAATGTAGTCAGTGTCCAGCATACAATATATAAAATAAGTTATCTGTAAAATGCATGCTTGAACATTGACTGACACTGTACTTCATACAAAAGTGTAATACAGACATTTTTATTTCAATCCATGTCTTCAAAATACAAGTTCCCTTTACTGTCATTATAATGCAACTTAAACATACAAATTAATTCTTTTTTTAAAATACAACCTCATTGTTTACATAGCAAGTGTGGACAAATTGTACAACAGCCAATACAAAACCATTGTTGTAACATCACACATTGAATAGCTTTACAAGCAGCAGTCAGTGGGACCATGCTTGTTTAGAGTTTGGTGTAAATGAGAGAAATTTGAAACCTGTTGGTATCACATCTCACTAGTTTTACTTCACAAAGCTGCCATATAACTCGCTAAATGTGTTCAGGTGTTGTAAAGAGAAAACTCACTTCAACAAACAAATGCAAATGATGAAGATAGTAATGATGGCCAAATGTTTGTTACTAAAACCAATTGAAATGGTCAACAGTTATTTTATTACCTTTATTACCCTAAATCTTACCAAAATTACTTTGAATTTATACTTTAATGTGCAAGACAAATTTGCCTTCATTTGAACTGTTACAACTTTACTTGGACCCTTTCAATGCTGAATTTATATGGGGGCTTTTTCTTCTCTATATGCAGACCATTCTTTTTTGTAACTGTTCATATGGTCATATTCTCAAGCAGCAAACAATGCAGACCCTTCAAATGAACCATATGATCTGGATCTACATTGTTTACAAATGTCAGAAAAAAAATCCCAACATTTAAAGGGTTAAATATTTACAAGCAAAAAAATCTGTCAAGTTTATTTATTAAGAAGTTATTATAAACAATTGAATATTTAAAACAAGTGTAAGTTCTTTTTTCTGTAAAATGTTTAAATTTGCTTGTATTTATTGACTGGAGTAATATCTTATGATGTTAATGTTTATAAAATGAAGTTTTGACTATGTACAACAATACATGCATTCTGGCTTGAAGTGACAACTGATTATACTGGGAGTTATAGATCTATATAAACTGTCTGGGATATACAGGGAGTATGTATGTTACTAAGTAGCTTTTTAAAGGGGGAACTTCTTTCAACTAGCACTACAGAGAGATATAAAAGACAAGATAATCATCTAGGCTTTACAGGAGCAAAATTTTGTGGCATAGAATATTGTTATATGAAACATATGCATAATATGCTCTAGAAGACAAAGGGGGAATACAAAAACCTTGCTGCCGAAATGGGAAGACAACTGTTTTGTGTAAATAGCAATTGAGGGATTTTTTTTGAAAAATAAGAATGAACTTGTAAGTAACTTTGGGTTAATAACCAACAATTAACATCATTAACTAAGGCTTTTCTGATGGCATTAATAATGTACATGTAATTTAGAGACCGTTACAGCACAACATGTACAACAGTTTCAATTAAAGACAATTATGTAGGTGATAAGACTGAACAAAGTACAATTAACGATGTTAAGTTATCAGATGACATGAAGTCACAAGTTATAATACTTAGTATTGTATGCACTCCTGTGTAGGGCAAAAAGCATTATTACTAGTACTATTACATTACTAGCATATTAATTCTCAAACTTAGAGGATTAAAGCAAGTTTTGATGAATGACACATTCCATAAACTGATATATGGATGAGAATGACTGAAGTTTGAAGATGGAATTGTGCACTTTATACCCTCCAAAAATCGAAAAACAATGCCATGCTTTGAAAAAAAATTTTTAAGGAAAGTAGATTTATAAGCCTCTTTGTAAAATCATTAGCAAAACCTTTAAAAACACAACTATAATGTTTTTGAAAAGAACCAACAAAAACTAAACAGTTTTTCCACAGAACACGTGTTTCACCTGTCTTAATTTTTAATAAGATTATGAAGCTGCCATCAAGGCCACTATATGCTAACCATTTATTGGAAATGTAAAGAAAAGACATAATTTTAGTCACAATTAAGTTTTTATGATGACAGACTGACGTGATTTATATCTGTCGCCCTTTTCCAAGAAAGTTAAACATAATGATGCTGTATTTTTGTGGAGGGGAGTCTCTTACAGTCTATATACTTCATTTTTGATAAGTTACTGAAAGCTGATTCATGAATAAAAGTTTTTGTATATCCTAGCTTTTACACCAGATTCATTGTTATAAAAGTAGACAATATGTGTGATCATTTAAAAATCAAGGTAAGGCAAAATTTAAAGACATTAGAACTTGTGTCCCAACCCATTTTGCTTACATCTTTTTGTATATAACCACTGTTGTTATATATCTGTATAAAGCAAAAAGGACAATAAAAGGGCCATATGTACAAATGATGCAAAGAAAGCATTTCTGTAGAAGCTATATTGATACCATTTTATCAGTTTATTCAATGAGTGTCTGCAGTTTATCAAAGGAAGAAATATTGCTTTCTTTTTAAATATAGTAAAGAGATATCATGTAAAACTAACTGATGACATTTACCGGCCTATATCTATACCATTTGAACTTGGTTGTTTGATCCCAATTTTTGTCAAACTTTTAAGTCCTCCTAATTTTACTTTGTCACCCCAAGTAATTACGACTTAATTCAAATCAACTAGCACATGTGCAAAGCAATACCTTATGGTTATCGAAATTATTTTACTAAAGAGACTTTATATTAACCAAAATCCTGGTTATATTCAAATGGAGTGTAACTCTTAAGAATAAGTATGACAATTTCCATGTTTGCAACCTATACATATACCTCAACATTCAATTGTTTGCCTCTATGATATGACTGAAATCAAAATAATGTTCTAAATGATTTAGCACAGCCTGAAGTTGTTGGCAGATACATGAACAGAGAATGTATAGAGAAGACAAGGTGCTTCACACATAGAGCTGAGTAAGCTCAGAGACGGAGAAAGTTAGGACTAGAGTGTTGACACAATTTCCATTTGACACATTCAGAGCTCTAGCAACACTTACTGTTGGACTAAAAGCAAACAAACTATCCTCTATCTGAAACAAGTGTAGAGTCCCAAAAGAAATATTAATATCACTGTATCATAAGTCATACAAAAATCTCATTACACAAGTAAATAAACAGAAAAGCATACTTCATAATATATTACCTCAAGTGAATTTCTAATAAACTAAGTTTATATAATATATACATCAAAATGTGTTTAAAGTATAATTACCTTACTTCTGATTGGTACATTCAAAAATGCAAAATATCTTTGCCTCTTTTGCTTTATCCAACAGGTTTTAAGTTTTAATGATTTTTTGCCCCCTAAATCATGTGATATATATAGGATCTTACATGAGTTTTTATTTAATATAAAAATTTCTTCAACGAGTATAAGGAAGCCTTGGCGAGCTTAATAACAGTTTCAGATGCGAGTTGAAGAAATTTTTATATTAAATAAAAACGAGTGTAAGATTCTTTTTATCACATGACAAACCAACAATGGAAAATTGTTGTCCCAATTTATTTCAGTGTACTGTAGTACTTAGAAGTTCTTGTGATTCGGTTTGTGATAGGTAACACGTGTACTATAACAGATTATGACAGGGGTATATTGAATAGAATACAAGGCAGGTCATGTGATAAAAAATATATATGTTAATATATATAAGACATATTCAAGAAACACAATATATCTATGCATGTCATATGATTTAGTTTAAAAGCATTTATTCTAGCTCAGTTATGTTGAATGTTATGACTGGCTTAAAGAAACACTTGAGAGTCTGTTTCTTGGGTAGAACCAGTGCTTGGTGTCAAATGAAGGTCATGAGAAAGGCCCCCACCCTTGGGGCTTGAACCCGCAACCTTCTGAGTGCAAGGCTGACACCATAGTCACTACACCTCTGCACCCTTATATGGTTTTGGAGGCAAACTTATCTAGTATCAACAATTATGTTCATTAGATTCTATTTAACTACAGTTGAAGGCAGTACTTTCTTCACAATAATCACACAATATAGTGTTGATTTGAATTCTTCATTTGTTTTTTCCAAGCAAAATGCTCTCAATATATGCAGTCATCTTTACATGTTTATATCAATTTTTACAGAATGGGTCTGAGGCTATGAAATTTGTTTGAGCATAGTCTCATTCTCACATGTAGAAATCTCTGATTGTGACTGGCTTAAAGACATCAGATAATTAAATCAGACAAATAAAATCACTTTAAATTTGAATTGTACATGCTCAACAACTTTTCATAATCTAAGACCCTGAAGTTGGACCTCTGTTGAGAAAAAGGTTACTTGCACAGTAATATTTGTCCAAGAAGATTATGACTTTATTAAATGATTTTAATTAACAAAATGTTTAATCAATTTATTTGGAACATGAGTACATGTTTTTCATGATAAGGCTGTGAATTATTTCTTTCCACACATCCTAATATCTTAATTTTTTGAAATTTTATGAAAATCCTGACAATGAATAGGTTTTTGTAGAGAATGCATTATTTGATACCAGCATACTCAAAATGGAATAAGAACTTGTGATAGACAAGACTTTAGTAAACATCTATATCAGCAATAATTTATAAAATCTTACTACTACAATGTCAACTTACTGTGTAGTCCTGGTCAGGTAATAACACTTCATTCCAGGCTCTATTATATTCTCCCCTTATCAGTGAACAGTTTACAGCTATTTTATCTGCTAGTGTCTGAAAAACATCATCGTTATTGTGTATACAGTGTACACTCTCTAAAACTCCCATTTATATACTAACAACCTCTCTTCATGCAATAACATGGTGCACATTAACCAAATAATAATCTAGCCATTATATATTTTATTTCTGTGAAGCATATACCTAATACAACATAACTTTTTCAGCATTAAACAATTTACAGTAGTTTAAGACTTCAACAGACAAATGTTGATGATATAAACAAATTTACAGAGAATTGTACAATATTCATGTATTGTAACATATAATTTCAATATTAAAACAAGGATGGTCACAGATTACATGTCTTGCCTTACATATGCCTGTCACAAGAGTTACAGCACTGATGTCATAGTGGAAGTGTGACAAGATGGTATTGTCATCCTATTTTTGACTTCTGACTAGAATTTGTGACCTTGACATTGTAGCTACTGACCTGCTTCTTGCTTGAGGCACACTGTCTAACTCTGAACAAATGTACTAAGTTATTTAGTATTGCAGTGAGGCGGTTAATGAATAACCTGATACAAGGGATTACTTATGTCAATCTACCTCTCTGTCTGTTATAAACATGGCTTGGGCTATAAATTGGTTTTGTCTTTACATTTTTTCCATCAGACTTTCATTAATTAAATCCGGTAAATCAATAATGCTTTCACAAAGCATAAAGGTAAAGGTCATGCTAAGAGTCAAAGTATGGGATCATTCAAGATCATGATATTGGACCATCATTTTTTGTCATAGAACTGACAATGTAAAGTATTATATACATACTAGGCAACTGAGTTATTTGGAAGAGAGCAGTTACTGAATAATAAAATTCAAATGTAATCCTACAGTTCTCCTAGTATATGTAAAATGAAATCCTCCAGATAATTCAAATGATGTTCCATTTTGAAATCATTCCAAAAATATGATCACATTTAACACAGATCTATAAAAAACATATTTGTTTCTGTCAAAGTGAGTTGTTTATATACTGGTAATACAAGCAAAGAACAGAAACTAGTTCCAGTTCATGAAAGTGTAAACAGTTAAACATCACTGAAAATTATACTTATTATTTATACGAATCCTCTTTATCATTTTTTGCTGAAGCTCCTATGAATAACTTAGTCTCCTGCAAATATGTGAAAACTCTGACTTCAAATGATATAAGAGATTTAAAAGAATGATATCCCAAGTGTATATATCACAATACCAGACTTTCATTACCTTAAAGAGTAAAGCTCTATGAACATGGATTCCCATCTTTATTTTTCCCAGCGGTATAACATTATTTTTCAGCTCAAATTTGATCTGACTCAGGGGTAACTCCCAGCCAAAGTTACTCAGCTGTCCTCTCTCGATGCTACCACCCATTTTCTCAGCCACAAAACTGAAAGTAAGAAATAAATATTTAGTCTTTGTTAAAACTGTAATCTATAATGTACTGGTAATCTTTCATAAACTCCAATTAACTATGAAGTGGTCTTGCCAGTAACCTAAACATTTGTGGAGACACAGAGCCTCAAACTATTGACTTTAAATTTTAGGGAAATGTTGAGATGACAAAACATGTAAAGGTTAATATACAAGACTACATCTATTTTAGGAACCCTTTCTCAAAGGGAAGGAGCTTTGCCAAGTGGTAAACAGGTAAGACCACTTGCCAAACTACCCATGGGTCACAAGTTCAAAACAAAGCTAGACATAAGCTCTATTATGAGAGATTGTTATCAGTACCAGTACAAAAAAAGCATGAATATGTACAGCTAGATTCATTAACAGCTTTGATTTATGTAAAAATTTTAATATGAAACAACATGGCTTAGAAAATAACAGCATATAATGTACCAAATGACCATGGCTGACAAAAATGTTATTGCAGGCTGTGACTGGCAGCCCATTATTGCTGATGCTGGTTGGCAACAAAGATTTGCTGACACTGGGCAACCAATCATTGTTGACCATGGTTAACCACCAGATGCTGCAATTTGAAACCTACTGAAATAGGTTTTTTCTAAATGACAAATGAAGTAGGAAAATTTCTATATAGCATACACACAGAGTTCATGTTGTGTTTTTTATATACAGACAGCTCTTTTACATGTTTGGATTTTATATATGTATACCAATAGCAGTGACAAAGTGCATTATATCTGTAGATAAGTACAACTTACGTAGCTAATGCCATGACCTGTTCACGTGTTGTTGGTAATGGTTGCACCTTCTCCACAACCTCATCAATATATTTGAGAAGCACAGGGTCACAGGGAGCCTCATAGGGCTTGCTGTCTGCTGCTGAGATGGCCTCAGCTTCCCGCTGTAACTGGGCCTGAAGTTCTTCCTCTCGCTGCTTCTCTTCACGCTCCTGCTGTTTCCTGGTTTTCCTGTAAACATAACAGAAGTGTTTAAAGAGGTGTGGCATTAAGAACATTACAATAGTACACCAATTACTGAAAGTCTCTAAATATTGAATTTATTAAAAAGCTTATGATACTTTCAAAGAAATCTGAACATTATGTTATTAGACCATTTTCTACTAATATTTTCTTAATATCTGAATAAGGTTCAGTGGACACATCAGTCATGGAAACCTGTTAAAAGGTTTATTTTGCTATGCCTTAGGACTTACAATAGTCTTGACTAGATTGTGATAATTGTCATGAAGCTGAAGAAACATATGCAATCAACAAGTTAAATTACTCTGCCTTTATAACATGTGTTCCAACTTTTTTATAGTTGTTTTCATAAATTGGAGTTTAATATACATGTATATGGTAAGTTTTTCTGTTGGTTAGGAGGGTACAGCATCTAATTTACTAAATGATTATTATTATTTTCATGCTTTATAAAAGATATTTAAAAAGACATTATTTGATATTAAAACAAAAGCACTGACTTGATTCCAATGTTAGTTTTTAAGGTAAACTGTACTTTTTTACATATATGTCATTTTGTTAAAGTATTACCTAATGATTAAAATTTTTAAAAAGAACAAGAGACAATTAAATGATATAATAATAAAGTGTATGTGGATCAGGTACATTGGATAGTATTATAAATGACATTTTACTACTTCTTGTATGTCTAGTTTGCTTTTATATTTCAGTATATGATACATTCATTGCAATGGTTTGAACTGACTAATACAAAACTCAATCTTAAGAAAGTAACAATTTGATTTTTGTAGCTGTATTCCATGATTTCAACTGCTGTATGTCAAGAGATGATGATATCTTTTTATAGCTAGTAAAGGAATATAATGAATATCTAAATCTTACTTGTGAATTTTTTTTTTCAGATGCTTGTCATTTAATATCAAAAGTAACATTAATATTTCAATACAAGATTTTTCTATGCCTTGAAAATGAATATAATAAGAGTATGATTTTTTCAGTAAACTTAAGAATGGTTTGCCACAGTACATTTGTTTCTTATGCAAACTGAATTAATTCCTGAGTAATAAGATTTCTGATGTTGCTTTGAAATATGCTTATACTGAAAATTTGATGAAGAAATACTGAAAAATTGCAAAAGTATTGCCAACTTCGAGACAGATTGACAGACATGGGCAAGACAAAAAATAAAATATTAAAATAATTTCACTGCCAGTAAACTAGTATAAAAAGTAATTTGATTTCAGAATATTAGGGGTTATCTTTATTTCATTATTTCCTGTGTGTTCTCCAGAATGAAATCTTCCAAACATTTCTTTATAAGTTAACCTAAATGATAACAGTTGTCATTATTATAAATGCTATCAATATACTGTGCACATTAAAACGCAAAGTGTTTATTTGTTTGTGAAAAACATATAACAATATTGCATACAGTTCACACTGGTATCGACAGATTGATACAAAGCAAATTTAGAGACGAGCTTGTAACCTTTACCTGCTGATTCAGCATAAATCCAATGAAACGTTATTAAAGCTTCTAATTTGTAACAGAAATAACAGCAATATTAACACCAGTCCAACACTCAAGCAAATTTATTACACACATGCAGTACATTTTAACACTGACAGACCATTGCAAAGACCCAACAGCCCAAATACTATACTTTTTAAAGTTTCAACAAAACTGAAATAATTCAGGGAAGTGACAAAAATCCCTCAATGAAAATGGAAAATGAGTAATCCTAACTTGAAGACAAACTATAGATGAAAAATACTTGCTCAGAGACATACATCTACATAAGCTCTATGATCATTGTAAGTGACTGGAAAGAATAAAAATGTGTGTTTTTTTTACAACATGCATATTATAGTATCCATGCAGGGAAAATTGCTCTCAGTTAAATGTCAATGAAATAATTGGTAAACTTGATTGACATCTTCATAATGAGGAAAATAGATACAGATAGGTCTTCAAACCTTCTTGTGTGTATTTGGTCATTCAAAATGCCTGCAATTTTTCCTATTCACTACATTATCTCCATTTTTTAAAGTAATAAAACCTTGTCATATTGTTCTGAATTAAGCAATGCATGCTGCACCCACAAGTTAGTACCATCTGTTTGACAGCAATATCTAATAGTTCTGAATTTACATTTTAAAATCAATTACCTTGCTGAAGGCATGTACAATCAGTGAACTTTCATAAAGATAAACACAACAAATAACCACCTAATGTAACATTTACAATATTTTCCTTTTTAATGGCAAACTGTACAGCTTCAAAAAAACATCTACAGTAGCTCGTACAATATGTTAAACCAATGCACTGAAGGTTTCTACATTACAATTTTTTGTTTAAGTCTTCTACAGATTATGAAGTATGATAACTTGCTTGATGCATGCAGACTTTTTGAATGACCCTCTTTTTGAGAAAATTCTCTTTCAT
>JAULCC010336562.1:0-11799 GCA_032358795.1 Nuttallia obscurata | reverse complement strand
GAATTCCAGAAAAATGTGATAGAAATTGTTATTGGAGGATGGGGAAATTCGAAGTCAGTTATTCGAAATGCCCAGCAAGACCTGGCCACTCATAATGTAAGTTGTTAAAGCAATATTCTGTGCCATTATACCGTGTCCTCTTTCTCGTTTGTTTACCGTCAAAAATAGTTGATTTTTGTAAGTTGTACATTTAACTTAGTATTTTGCTATATAAACTATCGTTAAACCTCAAGTAAAGTCTATATTTATGTACTTTATAACATGGATTATAATGTAAACTTATTACAATTATTGGTGTCCAATCAATATATAACTAGAACAAATGGTATTAAACATTAGGCTGGAGGCAAGAGGTGTAAACAAAACACAATCTGAGTCCCAATTTCTAAAATATCGTGACACTTTATGGTCGTAGATCTGGTATATGTCGTCTGCTTCGCACACCGATAACATTAAAAAAAGTTTTGAATAACTACATACCAACGTTTTTGGCTTTATAATCATATACTCTATGCAATACAAACTGAAACCTGCTATATCTAAACGGACATGAACCGACACTAAAGTGGACGTAATAAAAGGAGATAACTAGATTGAAACAGCAATTTCTCTAAGCAGGATCCATAGGATGCGAAAAATATATAATATAGGAGAGAATGACTACACAGTTAACAGCTAACTTTCGGATAAATTCAAACGCCAGAATACGACGTCAACGTCTAGCTTCCTGTGTCGGCCATGAACGCAGAACGTGCCACTCACACAGTCAAAAACATTATTTAAGCCCGCCTATGTACCCAATAGAGCTTGATTATTTTAGAAGATAAACCAGATTCACCGATGTATGACTTGGTAATAGTTTTTGAAATTGCCAAAGTTGCTATACTGTAGCATTTAAGTCCATATCTCAGTAACTACTTCATGTATTATATTTAAACTTAATACCAGACTTTCAAATCATCTCACCTATATTTACTCCAATATGCTAGTAAATTTACTTTATCAAGTAATGCCAAGTATGACCCTTCATATTTCGACTAAGATATTCTAGATAAAGGGTTGCGTGCAACAGCATTAAAATTACATCTCAGTACCCATGTATTGTATTGCATTGAAATATAAAACAAGGCTTCCTAACAATCACACATACTTTAAGTGGGATAAACCCTTTAATGCATATATGCAATTATGATTCTTATATTTAGTTTCTCAAATATGCTGGCAAATACATTAAAGTTCATATCTTACTAACTACTTGGTGCATTGCATATTATAGAAAAAAAGGGACCAGCTAGAAGAACATGTGCGCTTAGGGACCTCTTGTTATTTTGACACCATTTTCACCACCTTTTAGTTTTTCTCCAGCCTGTTACTAATTACTCGAGTATCTTGTTTACAGAATCAGGTTTTGTCTGTTGAGCGGAACATTTACAATATATTTTGTTTTAAATAACCGAAATATTTAATACCTGATGTTTATTACCAATCAGTTACTTGGCGTTTCAAACTATTTGCAACAATATCACGGAGTCACCTATGGTGGCGAGGAGGTTAATACAAGTATTATATATGTTTACATCTCTACGCATTCAATAGTGCGTTCCACTAACGATGTTAGCTCTTTCTGGTATAGATGAGTTTCAAAAGTGTACAGCCTTAAATTAGAATTGTCTGAGTTTATGATTGTTGACATAATATACAAAGGACGAAATTTACTATAATGAATGTCTATAAAGCTTTAATTTAAACACTGTATTGATGTGTAAACATTTAACCATGATAATATTTCAGGAAAAGAACATTCTTTCATCAACACAATATAGAACGTTTTGGGTTAGCTGGTCGACAAACAAAAGATGCATAAAGGTGCGTATGTTTATATAGGTAGATGCAAATATTCTAATTATAGAAATAATTAATAAGGTTACCGTTCTGTTTGGAAATCCAATGAGGCACATGCATTCCGATTATTTTTAGGTTTCATACCAACAACATTATGCGCCTTGCATTCTGAACTTCAAGACTCTGCAAAAATTAGCATTATTGTAATTATCGAAATCAATGGAGGTATTAAAGTTACATCTTGATATTAAAATTCAATTTCATTCGAATCTTACTGGTTATATCGATAATATCAAAGTATTTTGTCATTTATATAAGTTTCTTTCAAACAAAACAGTTACGTATGTATTAATATTAGTTTTTAATTAAATGAACACTTTATGTTCAATAAAGAATTTCCTTTGAGCGATTAATAGAATTTGCGTACATCTTAAACTGTGAAACTGTGAAACTATATCTTATTGAATTTTAAGTTTTTAATAATGTCTGTGAAATAATGTTGTTTGTGATAAGATCAAATTATAGTCTCTAATAATTCATTTATGAACGGCATGGTGAAATTTTGTATATTTTTACACTGACATATTTCTATATTGTTACCATGATGAGACTTAAATAAAGATACAGATATAAGTACAAGTTATACATTTGTACAAAAACATAAATGTGGTATGGATAATTATGTTTTAGAAAAAACAATCAAGTTATTATATAATCTCAAATGCTCACCATGTGGGACAAAAGTCATTCTTTATATCTAATGGACTTTTCTTAGTTTTGTTTGTATGCTTGTTAGAAGTTTAACGTCGCTTTAACAGTATATCAGTCATATCGTGACGTCCAGCTCATTACAGGTAGAAGAAGACCCTGGAGAACATCTGTACAATCAGAGTCTGGGACACAGGGTGCGTCCGGGTAGAAACACAAACAATCTGGGAGGCTTCCTCGCTTGAAAAAACCGATGTGCCCAGACCAGTTTTCAGCAATGAGGGGTTAAGAAATTGCAGGTCAATGACAACAACCACTCGGCCACACAGCCAAAATCCCCATCCCCCTTAAGCAAACGGTTTATAAATTAAGCAATGTAATATTCTTTATTGACACTGTTAATGGTTAATGTTCGTTGAACTAACCATCAGATTGAAAACGACAAAGTAATCTTATTTATCTTATTGTTAATGGTTTCATGCAAGCGGTTTGTAAATTTATCTCCGATTATTTGCGTATATAACGGAATGTAGTTTATTTTATGGGTTTAAACTAGTCTACATGTTAAACACTAAGCTATCAGGAAGTGACTTTTTTTGTAGTGCCCCCGTGACTTTTCTGCAATGCCTCCACGTCAAATAGTGACTTTAATGCAAATGAAGGTAAATGTGGTTAACAAAGACAGATTTCGTAACATTGACATTGTTGATCTAATTCTAGGTTGGCAAAGGTTACAGGGTAGGTCAGGAGCAGTTTATGACATGGTGTGGACTGACACACCCTATCAACTATATATCGGCTAGTTATGGGTACGGAAGTGGAGGGTCCTTTCAATTCCTTAAAACAGGTAGGTTGTCATAATGGAATGGAAATGAACATCCCGTCTTTATCGTCGATTTAATGAAATAATACATTTTATTACATAAATTGTCTTCTGGGAGTGACATAAAGCAGTGACATAAATATCATATGTATAAAATTACATAAACAGAACTTGAAACTAGTAGATAGTATGCACTCAGTGTGCATTTTTGTGCAATTTTCTTAAAATTCCTCTTTATGTGATAAATAGAATCTTATATTCGTGTTTATTCAATATCATTTTTATGAAACTCGTTGACTAAAATCATATGACGCTCGCCAAGGCTCGTGCCATACGTTTTAAGTCAACTCGTTTCATAAATATGATATTGAAAAAACACTCATGTAAGATCCTCTATTTACGATATTTATAAAAGTGTACTTTGGCATATATTTCAAAAATTGAAAAATTGATTGTTCAAAGTAACATTTTTGTAGCGAAACTTTGTTTCAAACATTTTGTTTTTTAGTTTATTTAATTTACTTTACTTTCTGTCAGTTAGGGGCAATGGAAGTCCCTTTGAGAAGAAAGGGGATACAGCGAACTATATCGTATAACCCTCTGGTTCTTTGTTGTATAACACTGGTACACGGTGCTCTGATCCTGGCTGGTCACTTATCTTGACACCGACAGACTGTTTGTTAAACTAACATCAAGTTCTGATCTTCAAGAAAGGAAAGCCATTACTGACAATTTTAAAATCTTTGTTTGACCCGGTCGGGGATCCAACCCACTTCCCTTTCTTCGGGGCGACAATTAGCCCTAGATGAAAGAGAGCGACGTTAATCATATAAACACACAAATCTACTATAAAACATTGTAAATGTCGCCATAATTTGACCTTAACGATTTCGGTGTGACTGACTGATAGCTAAAATAACCAATAACAAGACAAGTGTTTAACGTTTTTTATTTCAGCCACTGCTCTGACTTATTACTCTGAGTACAGTCCTTCCAGTGTCAACTATCATAAACATTATCTCACCGCCGACGGTATCGATGTCAAACCATTTGACAATATCGTATTTGTCGCAAAAGGAAGAAACGACGCTCACGTTCTTCTCAGAAAAGACCAGACTGAATTCACACAAAATGTGGTTGAAGTTGTTCTTGGTGGTTGGGGTAACACACAGTCCGTTATCCGAAATGCTCAGCAAGGTACTAACAGAGATATCCACAAGGTAACATTTTTATCAGTTCAATGCGGCCCGCAAAAGCTGCCCGCTATATTTAATACGGGGTCGAAAAGGTTCACTGCAGTATTAAGCACAAGATCGACAATTTGCTTTTTAATCTATGAAACAGTGTGGTGCTTTGTTTATTTGAATTGGGACGGTGGTCTAGTGAAAGGCAGGCTTCGGGATCGAAGGGTCCTGTGTTCAATTCCTGCCCGGGTAATATTTATTGTTTGGGCAGAAAGTAGCAGTATCAATGTAAAGCACTCTTGAGCATATGTCCAATATGAAAAGAGTGCTGTATAAATGTGGCATATTATTATTATTATTATTATTATTATTATCATCATTATTTAAAGTTCACATTATTTCAGGTGCCCTATAGAAAGGACACACATATTGGCTGAGAAAATATTGTCAATATTATTTCTTTTTTAAAAGATACAGCTTTTGACATGAATATGTTATTGGTCGTTATATGTTTGATATAAAAACTAATTTTCGTCCGTGTGTGTTGTCAGAATTCACACATTCACATGAAAACATATGTAAAGTGGAACGATGGATTTGAAACGGGAAGTGATCTCTTTGTCATTAATATCAGTGCAGATAGGACTTGGGTAAAACAGTTGGGTAAAAATGCATAGAGACTAAGAATAGCATGTGGTTCTTGTTAATAAGTGCTAAAGAAAGTGTTAAATGGCGATCAAGAATAAACTGTCCGAGTGACTTGCTTTAGCTCGTATGAAATCATGTCTGGTCCTCAAAGTTAATCCCAAATGTTTATTAACATTTACATGTCAGAATCCTTAGATGGTACGCTGTGATATTTTGTATTACAATTTTTGTAGTACTTTTTATTACCCTAGCCATAATGTATGTTTAGATTGGGTTACCGTGGGTGCTGATGTAGGCTATGATCACTGTAGATGTGTGTAGATTGCACATCTATATGTGTTGTTTTATATAGGAACTAAAGGTATAGGTGGACGGAGGAAGCATAGGTTTGTTTAATATGGGAACTATATGTGCAAAGAGATGGCAGAAAGTAGGTGATAATTGATGGGTAAACCATAGGTGATGATTGATGGGGGAACCATCATGATTTACATCTTACATTTGTCTTGCATTTAAGTATATAGATTATGAGCCGAACTAATGATAAGCCTCTGTTAAGAATAACACAACATGAATTCTTATTTCATCATAGTTTTATTTTAAATAGTCTCGAATTAAGCTTCCGTTATTTAAAATGTTCTTAGACATGTCCACAGGAATGTGCTTTGCAACACTAATTACTTGATAAAGATTCATACATAAATCTAGATATTGACTAGTAGCCTCATATAAACATATTTGAAAATGGCGAATGAAGGATATTAGCTTGAAATTTGATTTTAAAACATATACACAGGGTTCTAATCCGAGAATTTTCTCATAAACGGTTTGTTCAATGAAGACCTGGCTTGGAATTCACCATACCAACCCGTTCTTAGACTTTAATCTAATTAACAGTATCTAACACTCTAGGTTGGCTCTCAGCTTTTATAAAAATGGTAGAAGCCGGTGGCTTACCTACAGGCTATAGGATTATTCTTGATTTTCAATTCTAAGAACGGGTAAGATTAAACATATTTTATTTTTGATAACGTTAGCATACAAGTGTAGCAAGAACGGATTAGAATGAAAAGTTGGTGAATAAAAAGCGTAATACCATTAATTAACCAACAGAAAAATAAATAAGAATGTACTTTAAAGCAGATATCATTCAGCCAACTTCCCTGTTCTTAAGGGATGAAAGTAGGTCCAACAAAAGAAAAAAAGGACAGAAAAGAATGCGGCAGCGTCTGTAACGTATGTCGTATATCCAATATTGCGAAAAAGGTTACACTGAACGCAACTGAAACACATTCTTGGATCGATATTGTAAATACTGCTGGTGAGACACATATATGGTGTTAACAAATAGGACTATATTTTACGTAGGTATAAAGCTGTAATAAGCCGGGGCAAAGTGCCTTATCATTTGGGTGTATCCTTGCTATGACGCAAGAGGCTACTATCCGAGTTTACCCGATAATTTCTGAGTTAATACGATTGCTGTTTCTAACAGGCAAACTGTCTCATTACTTATAACTTTGAACGTTGAATACTGTTTATGCAATCATAAATATCTATCTCAAAAATTTAAATGTAATTTATGTATTAATGCAATGCTAATCTTTGATTTAATCAAAACAGAATATAAAGCTACTTCGATGGATATACTTTAGGTAGTAATATATTTTAAGCATATTCTACACTATATTGAACAACCACTGTAGCTAAAATTAGACTCAATAAAAGAAGAACATATGAATATTTCAATCTATTTTTTTTTCTAATTATTATGATGTTTATGTTTTTCTAGGGAGAAGTACTATCAGAAAGTCAGGATCGTTATTTCTGGATTAGTTGGAAAAACAACTGTATCACGGTAACTATACTGTGAATTATAATGTTTGAAATGTTATGTATATTGTTATGTAATCGACCTTGTTTATTTTGCTTTTTAGTGTGTGTGTGTGTGTGGCGGGGGGTTTACGTCAACTTAAAAATACTTAAAGTACTTTTATAGTGTGTAAGATTATTGTTCACGCACAATGTGTACATAGCTGCATCGATACAATATACTGTTTCACATTGCACATATCCTTGCTGCAAAAATGTTGTGACAAAAGACGCTGCAATTAAAATTCGGTAAATTAGAATGGGGCAATTTCTTGTTATAATGAATATAATTTGACATTAATAAGAAGCAGTTTTCAGAAAATTGTAATAGCAATAAAGATGTTTGAAAAGAAATGAAAGCTGCTTTAGTATTGGATTACCAAATGTTATATGTAATTTTTTTCTTTGCTGTTGCAATGTAAATGGCTTTTTATAGTTTACCATAACATTGAAGGTGTTTTGAGTCTCTCAATAATTATGTTATCGGCATGACTTTTAATAAATTAAACTTTGTTCGGAATAAGTAGCAAATACATTTTATGTGACAGGATTTTTTTAAGGTTATCATAACCAAGATCACTCACTCTTAGCCTGCTAAGAAATGTCGTCTGCTTAAACTGTCGTCTGTCTGGATTTTAAAATTCATCGGATACGCCTAATATTTGAAGAAACAATTGACCGAGTGTCAAACAACTTGGGTCCCGATTAGAGGCCGAGTAAACTCGGCGTTTAATCTTAATCCAAGCTGTTCGCAAACTCTATCACGGTCACGCTTAGCAGATAAGGGCTAAGTCAACTGTAAAAAGAAGGATTTATATTTCTTTTTGTTATTTTCAGGTGGCCAATAATTAGTGTAAATTATCAAACCTATACTTATATTTAAATTATATTACAAGGTGTGCTGATGTGATGTTTACTAATATTTTAACGTGTTTTCATTCTGTTGCTTCCTCCCAATATTTGTGTGTGTCTTGTCAGCAACCGAACTCCATTTTATGATTTAGATAAAAGGATTTCCACCAAAAAGACTGTGTCCATCTGTCAAAGTGACAAATGGTAAAATTCGTTTCACGTCAGTTATGAGGATTGATCGTTTGATAAATATGGCATTATCAAACGACCGTTTTTCGCCATACAAAAAGTTGGACCCTTCAATTTGTTTATGTTTTGACCCGTAAATTTTCACCAATTAGTTTTACGTGTTTTTGATAATTTAAAATGACACAAGACCCTGCTGAACAAATGTCGTTTGTTTAAACTGTCGTCTGCCTTAATTTTAAAATTCATCAGACTCGCCCAATAGTTTGAAAAACATTGGACGAGTGTCAGACAGCTTGGATCCGGATAAGACGCCGAGTTTCTCGGTGTCTAATCTGGATCCAAGCCGGTTGCAAATTCAATCTCGGTCGACTTTAGCTGACTAAAAGTTAAAGAAAATGCTGTAACTAATATGGTACATGTATATATTTGTGGCTCGATTTATTTAAATTGAAGTGAACCCTCCACCCCCACCTTCGGACAAAAAATAAATAAAAAATATGACAATAATTTGTTATATAAAATTGCGTGTAAATGTGAATGCAACAAACAAATAGCAGATAAGAATGGCTAAAGACCATAAACTTATCTGTGTTATCGGTCAGATCAAAGAATTGTCTTAGTGTAGGCCCCATAGGTGTAGTTGTTTATATTAAGTCAAAAACCTCCTCCCCCCCCCCCACCACCCACCACCCACCACCACAAACAACAATTCAAAACAAACATAGGAAGCATATCATGTACAATGCCACGGACTAATGCCTTTAATACCATAATTTGTGTCTTTTTCAGGTCGGGAAAGGATACAGCGTGGGTAAAAATGAAATAATGTCAATGCGTGGACTAACACATGCCATCAACTATGTTTCTGCGAGTTACGGATATGGAAGTGATGGATACTTCACATTTGTTAAAACAGGTTAGACCAAAATAGTGCATAGTATTTATTTGAAATCTATATCATGTAAATCCATCTTATCAGATGAAAAATAAGATGAAAGTTTAAATCACATAAACTCTATTTAATTATATTTGTTGTTACTAGTAGTTGCAATTGAAGACATTGCATTGACACTAACATGACATGAACATGTTAATAACCTTAAATAATACAAAAGTTTCCCCATACATTTTGATAATACAACTCTATACCATTGTTTCGTTTCAGCCGGGGCGCCATAATTCCTGCTAACTCGATCTCTCAAACTATATGTAAGTTAACGATAAAGCTTTTTCTCACTTATTTTTACTAAACGAGTATTGGCGCATTTGGAGGGCGCAGTTGTGTAATAGATATCATTATATGATGTTCGCCTTTCGTTTAGGAAACTGCGAGTTCGAGCTCCGTAGGGGGCCATTCTCGTGACCTTCATTTGACAACAATTACTGGTTATAATCAAGAAACGGACTCGAACCTATTTCTACAAGCCAAATTCTCTTAACATTATCGAGCTAATATATAAATAACTTTAAACTAATCAATATTTATTCAGTGCAGTTAAGAAGAAGGTAGATTTCTCTAACCTTTTTGTTCAAAAATTAAATTAACTATCATCATGTATTGCTGATATATCGTGATACAACTGTATTGATATTACGTTTTTTTTATTTATTATCATTTTGTTTCTTTCGTTTTTAGATATGTACTCACGTTTCCCCAAGTTATCTCCTCTTGACGTTTTTGCACTGAGGGACATTTGAAGATGTAAAATAGTTGATGGCTGTGATTACCATGGGAGTGGACAATGTTCAAGCATCTAGTGCAATGGTCATACTAACGTATACTCTATGTAAAAAGGAAAAAAATATATATACAACGGTCAGAGACATGAGGAGATTGATTTTGTATTCGGCTTTTTGCTTTGAATTTCTTTGTACATGCAGTGCTCTTTGAATAAAAGAATTGGCGTTTGCTGTCATACGCAAATTACTCGTAATATATTTAGGAACTTATTACCCTACAATTTGGTCCTTGACACTTAAAGGTGTATATACATACGGTGATAGCGCCTAGCGACCAATGTCACCCGAACACAGAACATGCAACCCACACATCATTACTATTTAGTAATGTAAGAATTGAACAAACAAAAGCCCTACCACTGAGGTGAAGATTGTAATTCTACTTGACAATGGTTAAGCCAGGAGATTAAATGAAAAGTTACCCGGCAATGTGATTGTTAAACACTTTGAGAATGGAAATTAAATTGCTTCTTTTAGTTAAAATATTTTAGATAAAACATTTTCATGTGCATATAATCATGTATATCCCGGATGAATATGAGTTGAGTATACATGTATATTTGAATCTAATTCATCTAATAATTTACGTTCAAAACATTTTAAATTTTAGCATGAATTTGAGATCAGCACAAAGAAAGTTTATTTATCACGGGGTCCGAGCATTTTTTGTCTACAGGGTCAATTTTAGTATAAATGTTCTAACCAAATAAAAGTACACGAACTAAACATAAAGGTTCTACATGAACAGTTGTCATGTCACACTGAAAAGTATTGGACGAGGTAAAGAACGTGTAATTGTAAGCGCCTTGACAATGGGTTAAATAATCTGTTTATCATATTATTATTTTGAACTGATAAAGCAGAGCCAATCAAAAGTGTTTAAGGTTGTATCACACAGTGTATTACTAAATAATAATACATGGGTGTATGACATTACTATACGTTATAATGGCAGCCTGTTCTTAAATGTAGACATATGCATTGCTACAAATTAGCAAGCTAAAGTAAAACTTCACATTTTGCAAGATTTTCATTTCAAATAAATAGCATGGACATAAACAGTAGAAAATAAAGTGGCACAATTTGTCTTAAATGATTACAATAAAATGAAAATTCAATCACCACGACTAATATACTTAAATAGCTGTCTACATCAGACTAACCGTTGATAAAACAGTATTTAAGTCATCATCCATTTCATAATAGGCGGAGGAGGATCCCTGGGGACCTCTGTACATAATTTCAGGCTAGAACCACCTAGTACCTTCCTACCACAAGCCAGCTGGAAGACCTCCTCACATTAAAAACCCTTGGGTACCCTGACCGGGATTTGAACCACAGCGGTGAGGGGCTGAGAATTTGCAAGTCCATGACCATAACCACTTGGCTACTGAGGTCATCGACTAATCTGTAGAAACAGTCTCTTGAAATCCCACTTTTGCATTTATGATCAGGGGAGACTTGAGTTAAATCAAGCTAATGGTTAGTGCCTATCTTTTTTCAACTAAGCGTTTTATATTCACACATAACACTTTTAATGATGCAGGAATTCTTCAGTTGTACCTGGGTTACTGCAGAATTATAATCTTCCACAAGCAGAAATGCTTCAGTTGTACCTGGGTTACTTTAGAATTATAATCTGCCACAAGCAGAAATGCTTCAGTTGTACCTAGGTTACTAAATAATTATAATCTTCCACAAGCAGAAATGCTTCCGTTGTACCTGAGTAACTATAGAATTATAATCTTCCACAAGCAGAAATGCTTCAGTTGTACCTGGGTTACTGTAGAATTATAATCTTCCACAAGCAGAAATGCTTCTGTTGTACCTTGGTTACTGTAGAATTATAATCTTCAACAAGCAGAAATGCTTCAGTTGTACCTGGGTTACTATAGAATTATAATCTTCCACAAACAAGCTGGGTAGCTTCCTCACATTTAA
>JAULCC010336450.1:8603-19735 GCA_032358795.1 Nuttallia obscurata | reverse complement strand
GTGATTCTTGATTGTTGGAAGAGCTTTGTAGCCATTCACTTCAAACATGTGATCTTTTGCAGGCGGTGATGCGATATCAGCCAATTCGTTTCTGTCCGTCTCATTTCCCACACCTGGAAAATAGAGAGCGCGTGCCATTGCGTCGTTATACAAGTAACAGGGTCTGTCTCTTACTTTTTGGGCTTAAAACAGGCCCAATTGCCCTTTTTAAAAGATATTTAGGTTTCCTCATTTTCTGCGAATTCCTATGTGGAATGAACAAATAAATTGTATACTCTCATTTATGAGGAAAAGCGCACTTTTTTAGCGCATCGTTGAAGAAATTTAGTTTATTGACAGTTAAACGTACCAATGTAGATGTAGATGAAAATTTAGAAAGTTTTTTTTAACTACATTTTACGTATTCGAATGCAATGCAGTAGTGTATAAGTGGTCATGTTTGCAGATAAAACTTTCGCGAATTGAAGATTTCTAACGTTTCACTTGCAGAAATGATTGCCAATCCAAATATATGACGCGCAATATTTACATGTTATGGAAATCGCAATAGCGTTGTCATGGAGCTGACCGATATTTCCCGTAAATTATAGATTTTATTCTCGTATGAAATATGTTTTAACGGTTAAGAAATTTGGACAAATAATGTAACCTGTAATTATACAGTAAATTTGCGATAATAGTTGTATTGTAATTTACATAATGGTATGCTGAACACCTTGTACAAGCCAGTTTTAATTGGTATGTAACGGTTAGTGATAAAAATTAAGCACAGAATTTGTTTCGAGTTGTTTCCGTTGAATTGTTTGGAAAACTCCGACATAGCACAACATCATGTATCGATCTGTGGTTGAAATAAAATATATACCTTGATAAATAAGGAAACTACTAGTAAAAACGATGACGATAAAGATATTGAAAATGTTCCTATTGGATTAGTACCTCGTACATCGTTGCCACTTGCTGGAACTTTAAATAACGTTGTTGAAAGGGAGTACCAAACTTCGCCTTAGTTGTCAAGCAAGCGTAAACAAGGGAAATATTCGTCTTACAGTCCGGTGTTTAGTTTTGCATGTTTTGATTTATATTTTGAATTTATTTAACAATATTGCAAAGTTGTGTACATAATTCAAGTAATAAAATTTTTTTGAATTCATTTGTATTTTCAAGTTTTCAAACAGCCATGTACCTATGCGGTGTTATAAATTGAATACATCTATGTTTTAATATTTTATACATTTTGAAACAACTAATTTATGAGCATCTATAAACGTATCCTTTTTAACGACATAAAACATCACTCACAAAAAGGTCCGCAGTTATAAGTAACACGGAGAGGGCTTTTAGGGCTGTTGTATTCAGCCAAAATACCCAGTCATGCAGCATTGGCTTCAATGTAAGCCATTGCACTCCTCTCGCTCCATTCGGATGCTGACTAATTTTGTCTCGTGACTATTATAATAATATGCCATTTACTCAGGGTTTGAAGTGCCAATTACCTATCAATATAATGTAGTGTATACATGCAGAGAGTAACGTCTAACCAATATATTTGAAATCCTTATCTATTAAGAAAATAAATGCAATCCGTTAGCTGTAAAAAGGGTTAAACATTATATGAAAACAGTAATATTCTAATGACAAAATGTGTTCATTTGTGCTCTTGGTCATGATGCAGGAGACTCTACAGAAGAAATGAAAGCACAGTTCCACTAATCTGCGATGATTTAACCCTGTTCTTGGCATTTTAAAACTGACATTTGTCGGTTAGGACTATGAGTCGATCCTAATATAGAGTGTAGCAGATGCTGGAGTAATTCACTCGCATTAGTTTTATACGGATATACTCGGCGTCACTGAAAAGTTACCACCCTATTGACCCTTATATTTTACAAATCGAAAAGTATAGTGTTAAAAGCATCACACGATGATGTTTTTGACCAAACTGTTTAGACACTAGTATAAAGATTGGCACAATTCCATAAACCCCAGTAGAGTCACGAGATGCACGTGCAAAAGAACTTTTTCGAGCAAAGTCAACATGTACCCAACTTTTATCGCAAAACATTCGTCTTGTTTGAAGGTAAGTTGGCCGAGTGTTTCATTATTTCTGACTACTGTACATATTTGAAAAATGGGTCGAATTATGTGAAACCCCCGGGCGGGCAGACTGGCGGCTCGTAATCGTTTTCGGACAATATCTTTAGGTTTGATTGAAATATTCCAATCTCATTAAATTCAGGTCTATACCATTTTGCGGTATGATCCGACAACGTAACGACAATTGTAATACGCCTTCAGCTGAAATTCCGATAAGCCGTTCAAATCGCTACTTACATAATCGTTAAAGTAAAAGTCAATAGGATAAATCCGAGATCAGTGATGACGACCTTCAACAGTTCGTTGTCAGATCATACCGCAAAATAGTATAGGTCTTATTTTAATGAGACTGGACATATGTCAACCGAATTTCATGACTGGCTTTTTATCATACAGGGAAGATGCCTATTGTTTCTGGGTCAGATTGGACGATTTTATTTGCAGTTTTGTCCCTGTATGGACTTTGATTATTGAACTAATGCTGATCCAAATGAAAACTTTACTTGAGGTATGGCAACCAAATTTCAAATTTATGGGTATGGTTAGATTATTTATCCTGCAGGTATGCCCCTTTATGGACTTCATTCATGAAAAACAACTGTAGTTTCTGGGAGACAACTTTACTTCTACTTGACATATTCTAGCCTAATTTCATAGCTTTTCATTAAGTGTGTAATAAAGGGCGTATTTTGTTACACCGCGCAGCTCTTGTTCTGTTAAACTGGATCAACCGAATATACAAATATCTAATATTTCCATGACCTAACCGGCAAAAATCGGTGGCTACATTATCGTGGTTAGCTATTACTATTTGTAGACGAGTAAGTTGAGAATAATTGTCAAAAGCATTTGACGGCTGATATATAAGTGACCCATCCAGCTAATTATATAAAAATAAGCAAAATGGTGTCATGATGTGACTGCAGCGGACAATAAGCAGATAAGAATGCACAATGGCAATCGATTGTTCTGTGTATTTGGCCAGATGTAAACAATGGCCTTAATCAAGATAATTATGTGGTCAGTCCATATCATAGTTAATTAATTATGTCAAATAATTCAATAAAACCAAAGGAAATCATCATGCAAAGAAATTTCCCCGATTGATAACTTTTTTCCCTAACGTACCTATTGCAAACGTGTATACTCCACTGGCATGGATGTTTTTCGCCGCTTCAATAGTGAGGTCCTGTTCTCGGGAAATGCCATCAGTAATGACGATACAGATATGGGCTACACTAGGCCGGGAACCGTGCTCCTTTGTGAATAATTCGTTCATAACTTTCTATAAATAACAATATAAAAGGATTAATCAGAATAGTACATTATTAAGCTGACCGTTTCTAATGTAAACAAACATTGGGCTATGGTACCCAGTCACATTCTCTTCGATTGGGGATATATGCTGTTTGATTACCAGATGGAATTTTTCCAAAAGGCGTAGGATAGGATGGGTCGCAGTTAACCTTTCAACATCATATAGTCACCCATCGAAAATGGGCATCGGTGGACCGTAGCAGAAGAAGTACTGCGCCCGAGACACATACAGGATACCGGACGGGGACAGACAGGAACCCGATTGGAGCCGGTTTTTGAACCGTATGATCTGTGTATATCGTACCGTATCGGTTCACTTGTCGATCAATACTCGAAGTAACATCCTGCGACCTTTGAAAATGTGACTTGCGCATAAGACATAAAGGTACATGTACTAATTATTTAGTGATATGGAAATGTACAATAGACGTAACAAGTGTTAATGTAAAGAATATGTATCCTATCACAAAGCTCAAGATTTAAGACCGCAGTATTTCCATACCAGTATGTTCATGAATTGCTAAATGTCTACAGTGCAAACTGGTAATTGCTTGAGAGAAAAATATATAATATATGATTCAGACATTAGAAAAAGAGATTTATTATGGGTGTTTAATCTTTCTTTATATTTCAATAATCGGATGGTAGCTAAATATTCGATGATCTGTTACAAGCGGTTATGTTCAATGTTAGTGAAAGTAAACAAATGTACCGTTTCTTTTCCATATCTGATGGCGACTAGAGTTTTAAATGTTTGTGACTTTTATGATTTTTATGCTCACGCAAAGAAACAACTTCTTTAGATACAAATAAATTAATATACCTCCACTGATATATGCGATGAGTCAAAATATTGTAAAAGTATGTGAAATGTTTGGATCAGTGAAAACTGAAGAACTTCCTTACTTATTTACCTGAAGTGCCAAATGCGTGTTTGTTACTCCACCTAAAGTCTTAATTCCTAAAACTGCGTCAATGACGTCTTGTTTCTTGTTGAAAGTATCCAAGTAAAATATGACCTCTGCATTGTCGCTAAACGTCATTGCCGCTACCTGTCAATATAAACATGGGGTACATATTTGACTTATAAAATATATCCCGAAACCGTAGACACTTTTCTACAGGTAGCAATACAAGTACACCATCGGGTTTAACACCAAAAATATTTTCTGACATACATCTCTATTGCATCTCTCATTCAAATCAACATATCTAACATGTCTTAAGCCTAAAACCTCGTTACCATTACTGACCAAAACTAAGGACAGATAATAAGAAAGCAACTAGTGTCACGAAATAGAACAACCCACTTAAAGAAGTTTCTAGCTTGTTAATATTATTAAAAGCAGGCTCTATACACATTCAATGGAGAGCCCGGACAGAGATTCTTTATACTGAATGAATCTCTTTGATTCATTGTATATCAATTCACGTGAATGGCTTAAAATCTTTCGATTCTGGCCACTATATCTAAGAAGACGATCGAGTCAAATCCGAATGTTGTTATAGACAAGCTATCAACTTTAAATTATGACATTTGCTATTCCGTTGTTTCAGCTCGATGGTCATGCAATTTTACTAAGCATACAAAACTTACTCTTGTTTTACCACTGTTTATGTCCAGCATGTCGACGACGTCAGCTACAAACTGGAGCTGCTCTTTAAAGTTTACCTCCCAGATACTGGTAGACATGTCCAATACAAAAACAACGTCGGCCTGTTTACCCTGGCAGCCTGCAATAGACATACAACTTAGATATCCGGTTTATTACAGACCCCGAAGAAGACATATACTGATATATCTGGTACATTACAAGCTCAAAATCGACCTTTCTATCCTGGAAACCTACAAAAGACATATAACTATACTATCAAGAAAATAACAAACGCCTGTAGTAGACATTAAATTGAATAATCCGGATAAAACAAACACAACATCGACCTTTGTATCCTTTCTTCAATAAACATGGAGCTGAAATATCCGGAACATTTTACACCATTGAAGACGGCATTGAGATAGCCAAACACTAATAACACAAATTCGGCCTTTATCCAGGCAGCCTGCAATATGACATGAAGTTAAAATATCCGGAACATAAAAAACACCTATATAAGTGAAGGGACTGAGTTATCCGGAACATTACAAACACAGCTGCTATTTTTAACTCTTGACAACCTACAATAAGACATGGGTCACGTGACATTTAGGCGATAGACGCGGTTTACTATGCTCTAACAAATTTCAGCGATTTTAGACTCAAAAACGCATTTAAATGTTAATAACGTGGATAGTTTTTACTTTAATGTAATGATGTCCTGGTGTGAAATAATACGTCGTTATGGGAACAATAAGTACAAGGACAAGGATTATGATCAAAGAAAAACACAATACAGTAGTGGTGATGAGACAAAGCCAAGTAAAGTTTCAAAAGTGGACAAAGGAGGCCCGAATAGGGGGAGCAGTGGCAGTAGAAATTTCAATGGAAAAGTCAATGTAAGTGAGATTTTGAAAAAGACTAACTCTGTACTGTTTGATGATACTTTAGTGTTTGATGAATCTGAGTCTGCGTTAGAATCTCATTCCACTTCTATGGATGATACAGAACTTAGGAAGGGGCGGGGATCGCATATAGCAGCTACGAGTGCAAACAAATCAACCAGGTCTCTATCTGAGGAAAGGAAAAGTGAAACAAGCATGTCAACGAAGGGCAGCGCCAAGGAATCTAAGTCGGAGTCTTTTGCAGACGTTGTATAAAATCTTAAAAATGATTACAGACTTGATAAGGTCGAGAAAAAACTTCAAACTTTGGATAAATTGGAGATGAAATTTACAAGTTTGATAAGAAGCTTAAACATTTGTGGATACATGTAGACAGGATGAATAAACACATGAATGATAAAATCATTGAACTAGACGACCGAGTCGATAACCTTGAACTCACAGAATGCAAACAACAGTGTAAGTTATAACAGCTAGAGGAGGAAAGCTGCAAATTGAAGAAATCAGTATCCTATTTACTAAGTCAGTCTATGAGAAACAATCTTGTATTTTGCAACATTCCAAAACAACCGAATGAAAAGCCATCTGATACGGAAACAATTGCACGGAAATTTCTGGTAGAAAAATTGAAATTCTCGCAGGATCTAGTCGACTCCATGAAAATCGAACGCGCTCATAGAGTGGGATCACGCGAAAATGGTACAAGAAAAATCGTGTGCAAATTCAATTTGTTTAAAGACAGGGATGATGTGAGGAGAAAAGGTTATGAACTTAAAGGTACAAATCATTTCATACATAAACAGTTTCCTCCGGATATTGCTGAGAAGAGACGTCGTTTAGGTCCAGTGCTGAAACAGACCAAACGTGAAAACAAACAAGCTTGGATCGGATCTCATATGACACAATTTACATGCATGGCAGACCAGTTAAAATTTACTAGGACATATTGGAGAATGGACCGAAATTTTTTGTTTGAATTTGTATTGGACTAACCGGTAGTAAACTTTGTGATTGTGATTTTGTGCGAATACTCTCCGAAAACGGTTTATTATTTTGACTGAATCTTGGACAGATGAACTTTGATTTAGAGATAAAGGGTTATACTTGTTTTAATTTTTTTTCGAAAATTTAAACATAAACGTGCAAAAAGGAACAGTGGTAGTATTTCTGTATATATTCGAAATAATATTAAATCTGGAATATTCTTTGTCCGAAATCATTTTGATACAATAGTTTGGTTCAAGCTTTGTAAAGCATTTTTTGAAAGAAGATGTGTGCTTGTGTGTTGTGCTTTTTTGGCCAGACGAATTACCGGCTGCACGTATTATTGATGTTGATTTGTTTGATACGCTGATGTAAGATATTTGTTTTTACGAGCAATTAGGTATTGTTTCAGTATCAGGCGATTTCAATGCAAGAATAGGGAGAAGACCCGATTATGTTGTCTGTGATCAGATAGTTCGAGATATAGATTTTCAACATTAAATTCCCGATGAGCCCCTCGTAAGGGCCTCACTAGATAACACTTGTAATACACGGGGTGTGAGACTGCTCGAATTGTGTAAAGCAACATCCTTGAGAATAGTTAACGGAAGAATGGGATCAGATTTTGGCAAAGGTTGTATTACCAATAGAAGTATTACCAACATTACTTGTAAAAATACTCAACTGAGATTGAAAAGTTCTTTGTGAACACAAGGCCAGAACGTATATGGTATTTTCCGTCATTCCTACAATTGATTATTATTCTGGCATTTTTAGAACCAATTATACCGCTATTTTCTGATAAATTTAATTAATTACAATCGTGGGTATTCATTGAATAATTGAGGACCACTTTACAGAGAATTTGGCTAACACATACGATAGGAAATGTCAATGTCTGCTATATTTAGAATGGCTTTCACTTTTTTACTAAAGGAAAGCCCAACGCGTGATGTAACATTTAACTGACTGATGTTATTGCTATAGACTCCGTGGCCGAGTGGTTATAGGCGTTGACTTGCAATCTCTCAGCCCCTCAACGCTGTGGGTTCGAATCCCGATCTGGGCACTTCGGATTTTTCAAGTGAGGAAGCCTTCCAGCCGGCTTGCGGTAGGTCGGTGGATCTACCCGGGTGCACTCTGTGCCTGAAATAGTGTATAGAGGTCCCTCGGGGTCCCTCTCCACCTGTAATGAGCTGGACGTCGCGATATGACTGAAATACTGTTAAAGCGACGTATTCCAAATAAACAAACAAACAAATACTGCTACAATATCTACGTCGACATCTGTGTATACTTAGTCTTCTACATTGCAAAGAGCAATAAATGTAACATACTACTGTATGTTTGTAACTGTGTATTTGTTGTAACTTGCATTTACATCTTGCCATTCCACTATCTGATTTTGAAATCTGACTTAAATTAAAATCTACTTACTTTTTCCTGGCTCCTCTTTTTGTGCTTCTGCAACAGAAAAAAAAAGAATTATCCGTTGATGACAACATTCTTTTACAACATATTTCAGAAAGAAGTAGGACACACAGACAAAGAGAGAGAGAGAGAGAAAGAGAGAGAGAGAGAGAGTAAGCCATCACACTACAGGTTAACATGACGCAAACTTACAAGTGAAACTGAAATAACAAAAACACACGTAGTGCAGGAATACATTACATATCTAATATTCGAAGAACGACTCTATACTATGGAAGTCCGATGAAACTTAACTAAAGATAAAATCTGTATAATTTTCCCTCATGTATATTGACTAGTTCAACTGATTTCAGGGTCTTCCATGGCCGAATAGTTATAGTCATTGACTTCAAATTTCAGCCCCTCACCGCTGTGGGTTCGAATCCCGGTCCGGGCACTTCGGATTTTTCAAGTAAGCCTTCCAGCTGGCTTGCGGTAGGTCGGTGGTTCTACCCGGGTGCACTCAGTGCCTGAAATAGTGCACAGGGGTCCCCCGGGGTCTTTCTCCACCTTTAATGAGCTAGACGTCGCGATATGACTGAAATAATTTTAAAGCGACGTTTAGTTCCAAATAAAACCAAAACAAATCAAATGATTTCTGGTCACACAAGTAACTTATGTCCTGACTACCAGACACTCGTTGATCTCCGGCAAGTGATTATACTGCGTTTAACCCAGGGGAGTAATGCCCAAATCTAAAGTATAATTATATTGCTTTTTCATCATAGATTTTTATTCACTACCAAAATTGATTATGACGTTTCAAGAATGTTTCATTTGTCCACAGTAAAATTGATCTAACGTAAATTTTTAGTAGTGAATAAGGGACAGAGAATACGGACTCTAGCATGTTCTATTTTTTTCCTATTTTTTTATAATGCACCTTTCCCTTTGTGATATCCAAGATTATTTTTGCAACGGGCGAGGTGTTCCGTTTGGTGCTTAATAGATATAGCCAAGGTGTTCCGTGAGATTCTGAGTTATGGCGAAGATGATCAAGTGAATTTGTTACAACTGACTTACCAGTAGTTGTAGTGGTGGGCACAGTCGTTGTGGTAGTCGTTGAGACCTCCACTGTGGACAATAACAAACAATTTAAGAAACAATTTCGATGCAACGCAACAACAAATTATAACTAGATGGTTGTTTGTGAACAAAATAATAAGTCTCCACCAAGGCAGCTTTTCAGTAATTATATATAATACAGAAGAAGGGTGCTCGAATAAACTGAATATTGAGAAAAAGTAAAGTAACATTAATCAGTCTTGTTGATCAGTGTAAGTGGGATATTTGTTCATGCCTACTGCAAGTTTCTTAGAAAACTGTGTAACAGAAACAAATATACGTAACACACATCTGATATACTTGCCACTGTATGGGTATTCTGATTAAAATACGCCAGACTTGGTTCACTGACGCTTAATTAAATAGTAGGGTTGTTGTTTTTAAGTTATTTTGTTAAATTTTGGCCACTCTAGTTGTGTTCGTGCAATGCTGAGCAGAGAAAGTGTAAAAAAGAAGAACTGGTAAGCGATATTTTTCTGTTGAGTTTGAAATGAGTTTATTTGACTTCTGAACATTGCCGTACTCCTTATGTTTTTAGTGTGTTTCAACCCCTTCATTGCCTTACCCCGAGTTTTAAGTCATTTGCAAATAGCTTAAATCCGGCTGAGACGCCGAGTAACTCAGCCAATTGTTTTGCCAAAATTTTAAAGAATCTGTGAAGTTAAAAAAGGGCATATTGCGCTTGCGCGGTATTGCTTCTGGCAATGAAGGGGTAAATTCTAATATATTCTTCAACAAGGGATTTGGAACAAGACACTGGACTGAATGTTTACCTATGTGATGTCATGGAAACTGTAATAGATCGGTACATTTCCAGACAGAAGACCCGTAGTATTTTTGACATAGGTATGATCTTTCAAAGTTCTTTAATCTGGTTATAGGAGTTGTAAATCCTTGTCGACATCTAGACATTGTAGCCTTTATTTGTGCATTCAAATATCCAGCTAATATAACTGTTGATGTTCTAACATTTTTACGAGGTTATTTAGCTGCTGGATTAACACATTGGCAGGAATCTCAGTCGGCCTGAATACAGACAATGGTGGCGATGTGATGACATCATTCCTACACGCTACATTAAATTCAGATGTGTCAATCAAACTGTAGTGAAAATATTGGAGAAGAAGTATGGCAACTCCATATCTACAATTATAGGTACTGTATTTTGTCCTATGATTTATCTCAATATAATGCCGTTTCAAGGCAGTCTGTATGGTCATGCTAGCACCTGTCTATGTTTCCTGCAGTGCAATGATGTCTGCTAATTGAGAGAAATGGCCGTTAAGATATCTTGAAAAAGTTGTGACTGTCAATAAGCAAGTTTCCAGTCTCTGTTTTAACCTGACCACAAACATGAACAGGTTTTCACTCTGGTAAAGATTCTACTCCTTCCGTTTTTAAATAATGTATGGGGACATTTGAGAGTATCCAAATTCGTATCAATGTGCAAAAAATCTTTTCCAGATGTAAATTGACAGACCCATGTATACCATACCTGGTTTAAAACCCCGTTATCACTTAACAACTATATTTTACTCCTTTAGTCCTTTGTTTTCTAAATAGTGACTGCCCAAACCATCAGGAAATAAAATGGATGACATATAATGTGTGGTGTTTTCTCGGCAATTAAGCGGACACGATATACAGTCATATGACGTTTGATCTCTAAGTATGACCTTGACCTTGCACCAAGGTAGTT
>JAULCC010336006.1:1477-11802 GCA_032358795.1 Nuttallia obscurata | reverse complement strand
CAATAAAAGCAACCAATTTTCAGTTAAAAATAACCGATTTTTTAGATAGATGATCCATAGGCACTCTTAGAAATTGAAGAAAATCAACCGATTTTCTTCTGATTTTAAACGATGAATTTCATCGCCAATCTCTTAATAATGACAACCCTGAATATAGGTTAGTATTGTGATTGGTTTGTCGGTGTCTGGATAAAGTAACCAGCTGGGGTTCAGCCCCACGTGTATCAGAGCTATACAATGGGCATGTAAAAGAACCAAAGATCTTTACAGAAGAAATCTCTGTATCAGCTCTCTCTGGGACGACTATTAGCCCTAGCTGGAATAAAATGACACAAAGCATACAAACAAACAGAATTATTAAAGCAGAGAATTATAATTTCATCATCATAGATACACATTTTTTAAGAACTGACACATTTGTTTTACAGAACTGTTTTAAAATCAAATTTTAACATTTTTTTTATTTCATTTTTAACATCAGCTTAAATGAGTTTTAATTTATTTATAGAATAATTATATTGAAACTTTCTACAACGCTTCCTTACCATATCAGCTATGTATATAATAAAGTTAGATAACTCTCTTTTGCATTTAATGCAAAATATGGCCCTTTTTGATAAAAATTCTGGGTAAAGCTTTATGTCCAACTTTATTCATGCATTACATTAAAACTTTCTTCTAATATGTAGCAGAATAGTTAAATGTGCTGTCTTATGGACAGCTTTTGTTTTGTGTGCATTAGCATTTTCTAGTGGTCTAGCTTCTATAAAGATTGTTAAAATTATGCCCCTTGGGCTTGGACCTAGGGACATCTGGTTTTACATGTATAAGCTTTATAAAAAATCTTCTTGTCAACAACTGTAAGGCATAATTACTCAGATATTCAGTGTGTATGTAGCATTGTCTACTGCCAATACAAAGATTGTTCAGATATATAGCTGGGATCAAAATTGACTCTGACCTTTGGTTATTTGTTTACATTTGCTTGTATGAATAACATCCTTGAGAATCTTGTTCTTGGAAACAGAAATGCTGGGATATTTAATGCAATTGTTTTTAAAACCTTGTGAACTTAATAGATTCTATATTTTTACCCAATTTTCATGCAACTTGGTCAGAATGTTTCCTTTGATTATACTTCAGAAAATATCAACAGTGGGTAATATTACAACAAAGCTAGATCAGTAGATAAAATCTTTGAAAACCTTGAGTGCCCTTTCAAAACTATATTTGTCAGCCAGTTTTCTTGAAACTTTGTCAGATTAATTTACATGATGAAATATCTGATGAGTTTAAAACTGGTTGTTGTTAGGTCCAAAACTAAATCATTAGTGCAAATATTTTAGAAAACCTTGTATATTATACACAATAGATGCTATTCTTTAGGCAGAATGTTAATGTTGTAAACTTAGTCAAGTTCGAAACTAGGTCAGTAGGTCAAATATTTTAAAAACCATGTAAACGCAGGAAAATTTCAGGTGAACAATAATCACAAGACAATCATGGTCTTCTTGTTAATCTTTTTGCTGTGTTTTGTATTTCTAAATTTTAATTGCATTTTAATTGCATTTTGTTGCATTATTTGCTCTCTTTCCTGTTAAAGAATTTAATCCATATGTGTTCATGCTCATGTATAATGTATAACATATATCTTTAATGGTATGCATACACAGTGTATACTATGTTGTTGTCTATCTTTTTGTCAACTTTGAAAGTAGCCATATGCATCATGTATGCAATAAAAGTTTGAAAATATTTGAACAGTTTGTTCTTTCCATAGTCAAAAAGAAACATGATGGAATTTTTAAACAAAATTTTTTTAAAGATTTTGTGACTGGATCAGTTTTAGCATTTATTTTCTTAATCTTATTTAGAGGTAAAGGAAGATAAAAATGTATTTATAACCAGGTTGCTTATCTCCCAAAACATTTGTTTTTAAAGGGAAGGTAATAGTTTAAAGCCATCATAATTGTTTTTCCAGTATATAATCATTCACCAGTTTTTGCTCGCCACACAAAAGTCTGTGAGCTTCAGACTTTGGTTCATATGAACTGATGCCACATGCATGCAGCCATGATTTCATATAAAAGTTGTTTTATGGTTAAAATACTATTTTTTTGTTGTTGAAAGGTGTTAAATGCACAATGCCCTATACATGCAGGTTCTTGAATATATACACAATCATATTGATCAATATATTTTTCTGTTCAAACTGCCTGGTTAGCTCAAGGGGTATAGTGTCCGCTTTAGGTGCAGGAGGCTGCGGGTTCGATCCCTGACCAGGTCATACCAAAGACTATAAATGGTAGTAATGGCTTCCCTCCTTTACGCTCAAGATTAAGGTTTAGCATAGGGACTGGTATGTCGGTGTTGGGATTAAGTGACCAGCCGGGGTTAAGCCCCCTTTTGTATCAGTGCTATACAGGCATGTTGTTTTTCCCCGGGTACTCCGGTTTCCTCCTTCAATAAAGACCACAAAAATGCCTCCATCAGCACCAATGAGAGGGATTAATATAAGTTGTAAGAACTTGTTTAGCAATCGTTGTAAAATAAATAAAGTTTAAAATCAGTGCTATACACTGGGCATGTTGAAGAACCATAGTTCTCTGCAGAAGAGTTCTGTGTATCTGCTTCCCTCTCTTTGGGACATCTATTATCCCTAGGAGGCAGAAAGTTATGTAAATCAAACAAACAAATTTTTCTGATCGTGGTGATGAAATTGGCAATATTCATTGATACATTCTTTCCCCATGTTTATTAAACATTTTTCATGCCCAACTCAGATTCATGCTCATATTTAAAATGTTTCAAACATATTGTTTTCATAAAGTTTATTCAAGTGAATATTCAACACTTATTCATTGGGCATATACATGTTTATATTCATATTAAAATGTTTCATGGCAAGTATCTTAAATGAAAGAATTAAGCAATTTAATTTCCATGCTTGAAGTGAGTTGAGTAAGAAAAAATATTTTAAAATTATAATGGGGCCTGGATCCTAAATCATGAAACATTTTTGAGCATGAAGTCTGTGCCATGCTAAATTTTTCATTGGTTGAATATCATGTGATCTATTTCAGCTTGAAAATGACACATACTTCTGAAAATGAACCCATGCATGCTCAAGAAATATTCATAACCTCAGAGCCGCTAGTATACATGTATATGTAATTACACTAAGATGACTATACCATGCTGAAATTGTCAAAAAAAAAAAAAAATTCTTTGCATTTTCAGTTTTTTTCTCTTTTCTTCAGGAGTGAAAATATACAAATGTAAGATATGCGGGCTTGAAGTTAAATATCAAGGCAACATGAATGACCATATCAGGACCCATACAAAAGTAAAACCTTTTTGCTGTGCAATTTGTAACAAAGCTTTCGGAAACCAGTCCAATCTGAATGGACATATGTCTGTTCACAGTGAAGACAGGCCATTTGAATGTGAACTGTGCCATTTCAAGTTTAAAACAAAGCGACAAAGGACACGACACATGATTCGTCATTCCGCAAAAGGTACACACACTTGTCAGATATGTGCAAAACAGTGCTATTCTGCATATGAACTGGGAAAGCATATTGCCTGGCACTCAGGAGAGAAAAACTATCAGTGTGAAATCTGTTGTAAGAAATTCCTGCGGCCCAACACATTGTATAGGCACAAGTTTATTCATACAGGAGAAGGGAAACACCAGTGTGATCATTGTGGAGCTGTTTTTGTTCGTAGAGAGTACTTTCGCAACCATCTACGGAAACATCATGGAACAGATGTGGCAGCGGATTATGCCAAAATTCCCATTAGACAGCGGAATTTAGAGTCACAGTTGTATTATGCTAACACTCATACAGACATATTACCTGATCATGAGGTTGATTTAGCTGTAAAAGAAATGGACATGGCTGTCCAAGTGAGCATAAAGTATGAGTGATTTTAGCACAAGTTTTTATCAACATCTTAGCAATATTTCACAGTTGGAAGGCAAATGTTTATATATAAAGTGAGTCATTCAATGGATATATCAGGTCCCAAGTTTATAAACTTAAATGAACTCTGTGCTCAAAACTCAGTTTTGATCTCAGTCTCTACATTTTACTGGAAACACTTAAACTAATATTAGCAAACATTTCTCAATGTATTTTAACAGTAGCATTTTGAAGGTGAAAAACTATTAAGATATGAAAATGTTATTTGAGAGTTATGATTTGAAAAATTTCTGAGGTTTGAGCACAGAGCTCATTAAAAGTTTTATACTCTAGATAGCTTGGAACAGATCTTTTACTTTTTATTAAATAGATTGTTTTTGTATAAATCTACTGAGTCTGATGGTAGAAATGATGTTGATATTTTTGCTTAAACATGGAATATTTTTGCCTCAATGGTTTTGTAACGAAATATATTTCCAAAAACATTTGTATCTTTAACTTTGTACAGTAAATGAGCTACAACTTCACGGAGTAAAATTATTACTTTAATAACTCACCTGTGAACTACAGAAAATAAATCATAATTCAAATAAAATTTTGATGACTTAGTTGACAAAGTCCAATTTTTTTTAAGAAAAGACTGCAGCAAGTTTTGAAAGTAATTTTGTTTTATTTACAAAGAAGTCAGTTTTTGACTGAGATTTCCTATCTCTTTTTCAATAAACCATAAAAAGTATTTATGATGTTGGAAATGCCTCTGTAAGATACAATAATGAGGTAACCGAGACATTTGAGTGTCCAGTGTGATTAAGACGAGGCTTTAATTAAAGTCCTACATCATTTTTCCATGTTCATAAACAAACTAGATAAAGCTGAAATTGTTTGGCTTTATTGTTTGCTGTTGATGTTGGTTTGTTGTCTGGACACATTTTATGGACTACATAAGAGGTGTTTATTATTCCAGACCTTAAGTAGTGTTTAGAAAGTTACTGTTAATGTTGAAAGAATTTTTTTTTTTTTTTTAAATTGGGGGAAGACTTTCACAGAGAGAAAAATGTTTTATGATAATATTGTTTTGGAAGTTGTTATAGTAATTTTAATCATTTTATTGTACTGTTTACAAGCAAAATGTCATACTATAAAATGGCTGAAGAAATGTGTTATAATCTTATTTATAATATCTATTCATTTCATTCTTATGTCATCCAATACATATTTCAAACTATTTTATTAACTTGGTTAAACCTTTGCATGCAAGGCCTTTTCTCAGATACTGTGTATACTATTGGTTTGAAACTAGATAAAGCTGAAATTGTTTGGCTTTATTGTTTGCTGTTGATGTTGGTTTGTTGTCTGGACACATTTTATGGACTACATAAGAGGTGTTTATTATTCCAGACCTTAAGTAGTGTTTAGAAAGTTACTGTTAATGTTGAAAGAATTTTTTTTTTTTTTTTAAATTGGGGGAAGACTTTCACAGAGAGAAAAATGTTTTATGATAATATTGTTTTGGAAGTTGTTATAGTAATTTTAATCATTTTATTGTACTGTTTACAAGCAAAATGTCATACTATAAAATGGCTGAAGAAATGTGTTATAATCTTATTTATAATATCTATTCATTTCATTCTTATGTCATCCAATACATATTTCAAACTATTTTATTAACTTGGTTAAACCTTTGCATGCAAGGCCTTTTCTCAGATACTGTGTATACTATTGGTTTGAAATTTCACACACTTATTCAGGGTCAGAAGAGGACCTTGTATGTCGAGTCCCATTACTTTGGAATAGATTTCAACCTAATTTTACAATGTATATGCTGTTACAATAGGTGAAATTGTCAGACTTTATCTCATGTAATAACTGCTATGAATTAGGCTCTGGCATGTGATGGCCCTGATAAGTTATTTATATTGACCTCCTACAACTCATGTTTTGATGACAACATTGGATGGATCCTCACCATTGGAGTACATTTTTATGAGCTATTAGAAAGTTTTATTTATGTTAAGTTTTGGGATTTCATTGCAAAATAATTCAAATCTGCTGAAGTTGTTCTTTTTCAACCTAAAAAAATCAAAGGTATAAGATAGTGTGGGCATTACAGACAATTAACATCTAACACTACCTTGGGTCTCGTATGATATCGTATGATATCAACTTTCCCATGGGCCTCATTGTACAATACAAAGCAAATTCTACAACAGAATGTTCCCTGTATAAATCAGTGCAAAAATTGAAATTAGTGCAAAAATTGTTCCATTTAATCTTTACAGAGTATACTTTGGGGTCTAAGTTAGAGAAAATTGTGTAGAACTTGTACATATGCAAGCTTTCAAATACATTTCAGATGCTCTGAAATCTTGCAATGCAGCTATACTGAGAGATTTAGATTCCCTAGGTATTTTTCCTAAAAAGGTGCAATAAGTTCTCAGTTTAAGACTATTGCAAATGCCACCTGCCAGATACTTTCAAAAAGTCATGAAATGCTTTAATTTAATTATTGAAATTGATATTATGAATCTTGGTGACTTATCTTATAATAATTAAACCTATTTTCTAATGGTTTTAGATACGTATGGGAGGCCCAACAGGTTGAAAATGAAAGTTTGTTTATAAGTTCATGAAGTATTCCAGTTATCTTTTAGGATCTGTCTGACCATCTCAGTCCAGTGTCCTTTGTAGTCCTAGTCCACAATTACCTTGTGAACATGGCAAGAGGCCACAATTTTGGCCTAATCTTCATGAAACTTGGTCAGAATTTTTCTCTTGATAAAACTTGGATGAGCTTAAAAGTGGGTAATTATATGTTGGGTCAAAAACTAGGTAAAATCGTTAAAAAATCTTGTGAACTCACTAGAGGCTACATACACTTTTGGCCCAATCTTCAAACTTACAATGTTTCCTTTGATGACATGAAGACAAAATTTGAATACTGGGTGAAGACTGGTCAAAAACAAGTCAATAGGGCAGCTCTTTTAAAATCCTTTTGAACACACAAGAGGCCATATGTTTGACCCGATTTTCATGAAAATGATATGGTCAGAATGTTCCTCTTGATAACCCCTGGAACAAGTTTGATAATAGATCATGAAAAACTATTTAACAGAGTCTTATGGCTATTTTTTGTTTTCCAGCAACCATCAATCAGTAAATCAGAGGGTGGTATAATGGACATCATGTGCCTCTTGCATATCAATATGTTAAGTGTTTAAAAGACCAGTACTTACGGCAGTGGTCAGCAGAGAGCACAGAAAAGAATACCATATTGACTTAGTACAAAGCTTATAAACCCAAATTTGAAGCGAATCAAGCGTTATGTTGTTATTTGAAGCATTACAAATTTAGATGTTATGCATTGATATTCTTGCATTTCTCCTCACATACACCAATGGTAGAACAATCAGGTGTAGAAAGATGTATGCTATTATGTCCACACTGTGAAAATGTTGTTGACCCATTGTGGGCCTTGGGCGTGCCAGTGTAGCACAAGAATTTGCACCACCTAAAGAGGGGACAACAGGATTTAAACATGAATCTGAAGTTTCTGTATCTCTGATTCTCCAGCAGGTATTAAGTTGTTGGATCCATACCCCATATTTTTATCTCGATGTAAATGAGATGTGGATCCAACAAGTTTTTGCACAATATAACCTATACAGTGTTGTGGTGCCGTAAAACCCAATTCAGTAAATCAATAACATATATCTATTGCATTTTATCTCTTGAAGTCTCCAGCTGATGCATACATTATTGTTATAAAAAAAATCAAAATTTTTTAAATTAATGTTGGACCATTTTTCAAGTTATTTCCTTTATAATGTATACATATAAAAATGCAGTCTGTAAGCATATGTAATGTTGGCAAACATTTTATACCATGTGTCTTGTAATTATACTGATATGCATTGTATTTGTATGTGTATATATAATAGAGTTTAGGCGGGTGTCTTTGGTGCCTATTCATAACGGTGCCAGAAATGGCCATTTCCTAACAAAATATATCAAATAGTATAATATTGGAACATGCTAGCTATTGCAGATTATTTGAGTTAATTATTGAATATGTTAAATCAAGGTATATTTGTTTTTAGTTAGTGCAATTTTAATTATATTGATTTATTCTTAGATTCTGTAAATACATGTTAATGTGTTTTTTTAACTCTGCAGGATGAAGCAGTTTTTTGTGAAAACTTAAAGCAGCAAAAATTATTGTTTAAATTTTAATAATTTATATATATTGCTGATTTTTATAGACCTTTTTTTAAAGGTATAAGATCTGTGTAGTTAAGACAGTATGTTGCAATTTATATTTAGGTAAATCTGTCCCTATGTTATGAAGAAACAACACTAACAAAATCTTACTTGTAATTGCTTGAGGAACGTCAAACTAAGACTACTTAACTAACCCATGATGACCACTTAAAAGCATTGAACAGTAGTTATTTTGGCCTGATGTGCTGCCTGTGATCTTATCGGGTTTTTGACAATTTAATCAACATCACATCATGGGTCCTGATAACAACTGTCCACAAAACTATCCAGAAATGAGAGTAAGGCATTTCATCTAATATCTGGTAGAAGACACAGGGCATTTGGGAGTCTTATATCAGCTGTAGTTGTAAGTATATTAATCAACAGAAGAAAAACATTATTTTGTATTTTATTCATCATAAAATCTTGTAATAATTGGATTTTTTGTGTGAAATAAAACGTAAGATTCTCATTAAGTGTCGTTTTTGTTTGGGTGTGAAAAACTAAATTAAATATTGTGAAAAATCAAACCATAATTTATTGGATTGTGTTATTTCTCCATGAAAATATATATTCCAAGAACTCTGAGTAAGACAGTTATTTGAGGGTGCAATGGTGTAATGGATATGGTGTCCGCCTTGTGTTCAGTAGGTTGTGGGTTTGATCCCCAAAGGGGGCCTTTCTCGTGACCTTCATTTGACACCAAGTATTGGTTCTAACTAGGAAACAGACTCAAAAGTATTTTTACAACATAATTGAGCTAAAATAAGTTTAAACAAAGACAGTCATTTAACCTATTACTGTAAATTTTCTTCATACAAAAAAAACCCTTTTGAGCATAAAATCAAGGGAGGGGAGGGTTTCTTTGATATTCCTAAGAGCTAAAACTAAGGAGTGCTCCTGGGAATTTCCTAAGGAACGCTCATAAGTGTGTTTCATTATGTGACCCTAATACTGATGTGTAAGTAAGCAGCAATATTAGGCCTCTAAGAATCATCCTAGCAAGTACTGTTGAAAAGCTTATAGGAGTGAAAAACACTTTTACAAGCAATATATGGCTCATAAGAATATTAATGAAACTACCCTCTGGTTCTTGCTCCCTTGTGAAAAATATTGCATCGTAATTTTTTGAAAACTTTAACAAATTTTTGAACAAAGTGTTTCCTCAGGAATGGGCAGTTATTGAAAGGTTGTTCTGTGTATAATTCAGTTTTCAAATCAAACCAATTTTACACACACTCTGACTAAGTTGTGAATTATGGTGACAATAAGCAAGCTTGAGAGTGTGCTCCAGTTTAGAAAATGATTGTGAATTTGCGGTCAGGGCCTGTATGTATAGGAATTATTAAGTCCTGATGCTGAAAACCTTCAAGGATATTAAAGTACTTTCAGTATCTGCAGTAATTAATGCAACCAGGATTGACAAGAACATAACCTTCAATCTACAACAGATCTGATTAAAGATAATGTCTTAAATTGATCCATCATTATTTTGACTTAAAAACTGCCTTCTCATTTGACAACAGTTTTTTGCTCACCTGAGCATAAATCAGTCAAAGGTGAACAATTGTGATAGGTGACTCTCCCTCCTTGTCTGTCTGTCAGTCTGTCTGTCTGTCAACAGAATTTTCTTTCAAACTACAATATTTACTCCTAAACCACACTGGGTCAATTTTCAACAAGATTTTGCTAAATTGTTCCTTGTTTCTCATGCAGCTAGAACAGAATGGTGACATGCAGATGCCTGATTGACATGGCAACTGGAAGTAAAAATATGAAAATATTCACAGAAACCATTTGTCCATTTTTTACATAATTTCTTAGAGATGCTTCTTAGATTATCATCCTTTATCATATTCCTGTAAGCTATTTTGGTTTATAGGAAAACATGGCTGCTGTAGTGAGCGTAGCTAGTTTTCGCTGTTTGTCTACATTTAAAACGTTGAAAAATCTTTTACGATATGCTAGCCTGATTTCAAAATAATTTCATTGATATTTTCATTTGATTTATTTATGTTGGTTGTTTTTATATTTATAGTTGCAATGGGGGCTGACCTTAAGATCACCATATATGACCATATGGGTGGGTGGATGTGTGTGTTTGTGTGTGTGTGTGTGTGTGTGGGGGGGGGGGGGGGGGGG
>JAULCC010335895.1:0-11803 GCA_032358795.1 Nuttallia obscurata | reverse complement strand
ATGACCCGGCCGGGGATTGAACCCGCGGCCTCCCGCACCGAAAGCGGACGCTCTACCACTTGAGCTAACCGGGCGGTGAAGGAGATTTATATCGGCTAAACTTGACTGAAGGCGGCATGAAGTTGATTTCAAGTTATGTTGCTGAAAAAAAAATTGAAAGGAGGGGAGGGGGGTGGGGTGGGGAGGGAGGGGGTGGAAGAGTTAGGAAGGGGGGTGTTGGGAGAAAGGGGCAGGAAGTATGAAATAACAAAAAAAGTTCCATAAATTCATTTACGCGTAATTAAATATCTCGCCGTCATCCGCTTTGACCATAAATACAATTGCCTGATATGACTCAGATACTGGAGTCCAATCATAATGTGAAGTTAAAAGACTATGGATCAAATGATTCTTTGTCATCAGAAGTGCATTATGAAGGTTGACTATTTTGTCAATGCCACCCTCAAGCAATGCAATATTTTGTTTGTCATACCAAACAAAAATCTACAATCTAATTTTGTAATTTGACTTTTTTAAAATGTCTAATGAACAATCTTAATTAAGATTTTTTATTAAATTTATAAAAAAAATCCAAAACGACACAATCTATGATAAGAAAATACAAATATAATGAATGGTATATCCATGAAGTTTCAAGTCAGTAGTACAAATACTTTTATTTCGGGACATACGGACGGACGTGTTGTTTAATTCCTTCGTTTAGCTGTACAAATATCAAAACCATCAACCCCAAAAGGTCACAAAAGCGATTTAAATAGCTTTTTGGGAACCTAAACCAAGAAAAAATGAAATTAAATTCAAATAATTTTTATAAAATCGGAAAAAAGATATTTCCCCAAACAATATAATTAACATGTGCTTCCATTTGGGAGAAGGTTTGGGGACAAACAACGAAACGGCCGTCTATGGCCAGCACAAGGGCACACGTCTGACAAAATCTTTGCAGATCTTCCGAAAAACTGTCAAAGCACGCACTGTTATATATCAACTATTGAAAAAAATGCGATATTTAAAGGAGTGCCTTTAGTGACTTTCCAAAATAGTCAGGGTGAAGGTGGTTTTAAGTTCATGTAGCGACTTTCACGCAAAGGTGCACGAACCTATAACACACACATTCAGGCTTTTCAAACGTTTTTACACTAATATCATATTACTTACGTCACTTCGACAACTTCATACCGGTATGCTTCGTTAAATATGGTGTCCAACTGAAATAAAATCATAAAAATAGGCAATATAGATATTTAATTATCAAATTCAAATCGTTTTGTTTGTAAATAAAGGCCTCCAGCAAACAACATTACACAGTATCAACAGAGTTGTGTATAGAATATCATTGCTTAACGCATTTCAACACAAAATGAAGGGTTTGTTCTTTTAACTATTTTTTTTTTTTGGTATGAAAATTTTATTTCATCCATACAATAGCACATATATATACAATTACAATAATTTAGTCTTTTTTAATATCGGACCCCATGTGGGCCTGGAACGTGCTAATGTAGCACAAGAATTTGGCCAACTGCTTAACCCTTGCATGATCGTAAGAGGCGACTAATAGGGTTTTAACGTAAACTGGAGTTCCTGTATTTCTGATTCTCCAGCAGGTATTAATTTGTTGGATCCATACCCCATATTTTTATCTCGATGAAAATGAGATGTGGATCCAACAAGTTATGTCCTGAATGGCGCCATATAACCTATACAGTGTTGCGGTGCCGTAAAACCCAACTCAATCAATCAATCAATCTTAATATCGGATGAATGATTCAGTATCTGAGAGAGTTTAAAGAGGGAAAGGGTGAAAGTAAGAAAGTAAAGGGAGTTAATAGCATAATGCGAGTGGTTGTGAGAAGTATTTAGCAGTATCATTTTGAAGAGTGTTTTTAAGAAAAAAAATTTTAAAGAAAGGTTCGTGATGTTCCTTGTGATATTACTATAGAAGGTGAGAAAAAGGTCGCCATTTCGTTATGTGGACTTCTAATTTGTCCTTGCTTTGAGCTATATGCTTTTCGATGTTAATTCTTTTTATTAACTGGTTAAATTGGTTGATGTTTGGAGTCAGTTTTAGATGTTTGTAGCATAATGATGTAGTTCTTTGTTTTATTTGTAGGCATTTTTTATTATTCCTAGTGATATTAATTCGTAGTCTGTCTACTTTTGAGATTAATACTATTCAAAAAGGTTGATAAGTTGTTTCAGAAATGTTGTGAATATGTGTTTTAAAATTTAAACTATAGGCACCCTGCCCAAAATACAGCAATCGTTTTCATATGAGTACAAAGTACAAATATTCATATACTATTTCATGTTTTCTTATTGAAATAAATCAAGCAAAGAAAATTATTATAATTCGTATATTTAATTTATCTTACATAGCATCATAATATCTTAGTAATGATCATTAAATACTTATATTCTTAATCTTTTATAAATTTACAAAGCTTAAAAAGAATTGTATGTACCAATATTGAAGTTTATGAGACATTAGAAATGTATGAAAAACTTAGGAGATGTAGAAAGACAAACAAAAAGAGTGACTGAGAGGAGAAAAGGAAAGTGACAGATATCTAGAAAATCATAAAATAAAACTTTCCGAAGTAACAAGAACCCCGCATTCAATAAATGCTTCTGCCCCTTGGTGGAATCCTTGAAATTATATTTTAATCTTTTCAGTCCAAATTAGGTCAAGGTCAAATGGACGTTGGATATTACATATGGACGTTTGATATTATATGTGGACGGGAATGGTCCAAAACAACAACCTTTTAACAATTTAAAACATTCAAGCAAGCGGTGTTAATGCTAGACGAAATGGTAAAATCTGGTTAATCTCGTACGCATGGACGGACTGGACGATCACTATATGTCTCCCGCATCTATAGAAGCCGGGGGCATAAAAAAGAAAGAGCACGTCCCGACTGTAGTTGTAGAACTTGATATACTGAAGTACGCAGACTTTAACCTTTAGTCTGCTAAGGGCGACGTGATAGAATTTGCAAACAGCTTGGATTCAGATTAGAAGCCGAGTAATTCGGCGTCTGGTCAGGATCCAAGCTGTTTGACACTCGGCTAATTGTTTCTCCGAAAATTGGGCAAATCCGATGAATTTTAAAATCTAAGCAGACGACAGTTGAAGCGGACGTCATTTGTTCAGCAGGCTAAAAGTAAACCAGAGCAAAACATCGACGCAGACGCCGCACCGACAACGACGCCAGAGCAGCTACAATGGCTTGCATATCAGTCAAATATTTGAGCTAAAAATGGTAATATCTTGATTATGTGCAGAAAAGAGTTATATAACTTGATTATTTTCATGTGAAATGTCTAAAAACCCATACAGGAAGTTTTATTGCAATGCATCAAGGAGTTACTGACACATGTGCTCAATTTAGTTATACGCGAGTATAATGTCTTAGTATAAAAGGGTCATACTTTTAATATACATTCAGGTATGAGTTACCGTACTTATTTATGAAAGTATGATGGTTGTTAAGCCTTGTTAAAATGAACAATGCAATGCACCGAGCAGTTAAAACAGATTTGGCTTCTAAATGTAGTTACACGCAAAACAAATTTAATCAAAAGCCCGAAGAGGGTCATAATTCATTCAAAATCAGATGTACAGCTATCTGACGTTTCCTGTAAGGTAATATTATGTTCGATAAGCTTGTGACGTTTCGAAGCAATAAAATCCGTGGTTTGTGAGAAAAGGTGTTGCATGCAAAACCTTTGCAAATTTTTAAGACCCAAGAGGGGCATATTTCAGTCGCTGGCTAATGTTTGGTTAAAGAACTTACTATGGAAAGCATATATATAATAAATTTATATATATATAAATATATATATAAATTTATATATGATAAATATATAATAATATTTTAATAAAGCCTTTTATGCAAAACCAAAGCTGCAACGTTGACGTAAAAGTACAAATGCTCGTAATAAGAGCCATAAGCCTTAATATTTCCTTGACAGTTTTAATCTCGTGGCTAATGTGTTGATGACTGAACATTTTGAGTTTCACAACTTGAGTTTCGAAAAGGTAACTTCAGCATAAGTTACTTAAAAAGTTACGAAAACAAAACTAAGATGTTATGCCTTAAAGTTCAGCTTAAAAACACTATTTGCATTTTAGATACCGTAAAATAGCTTTTTCCAAATTTTGTTTTATCTAACTCTTTGCCTGCCAAAGACGACCGTGATAGAATATGCAAAACATGTTGGCTCCAGATTAGACGCCAAGTAACTCTGCATCTAATCCGGATCCAAGCTGTTTGACACTCCGCCAATTGTTTCTCCAAATATTTGGCTAATCTGATTATTGTAAAATACAGACACAGACAGACGACACTTAAAGCAGACGACTTTTTTTTAGCAGGCTAGGGTTAAAAAACAAATTCCAACTATTTCATATTTTACCTGTGAAGGGGTTCAAACAAATGTATCTAAGATGTTGAAAGGCCTACCTCTAAAGTGTAGTTGTCTATCAGCTCCAGCGTTTTTTGGTTAGTCATATTATTGTAGACACTTGTCCATATCTCGTTTGTAAGATGCAACTGAATCTCATACGCTGAAACAAAAGAATATGAATAATAATAAATTTATAAATATACATGTAGATTGAAAGAAATTGTTTTTTTTTTCTAGTTTTAGTTTTTATTTAGTTTTTTCTTTCGTTTGTTTGATTTACGTCACTTTCTGCCAACTAGTAGGGCTATTGGATGTCCAATAGAGGGAAGCAGAAACAGAAATCTTTTGTAGAGCTTTCTGGTTCTATTACGTGCCCAGTATATAGCACTGATTCACGTTTGGTAGAACCCCGGTCGGTTACTTAATCCTGACACCGACAAACCAGTCGAAATGCAAAACCTCAATCCCGAGTGCAAGGAGGGAAGCCATTACAACTAAGTTCACGTTTTTGCTTTGACCCCGCGGCTACCCGCACCGGAAGCGGACTATACCACTAGAGCTAACCAGGCTGTCCAAATTTGTCTATAAGACGACAGAAAGAAAGGAAACCTTATCGAAAATTCTGCTTATGTAGCTTTCAAGCGCAAAGTGTTAAATTCTTTCATTGTCTTTCTCATCTTTTAATGGTTTATTTCAAAACGCACATCTATTTACACTGGTAATATTAAATTGTATTATAACGCTTGAATATTTTTTAAGAGGCACAGAAGCGAAAAATTACTTAAATCGTCTGTAAACTAGAGCTTTTTTTGTAAAAAACATATGTCTCCCAATCCCCAACACACCTTAACCCAACTAATTTGCAAATAGACCATGACACCGACTTATGAGAATCATCAGAGTTATGGTCCGAACAAGCTGAATTTGAGCCAATGTTGACATTTGACCTTCAAGTCTGACCTTGACCTTTAAGGTACAGACCTAGGTCTTGCGCATGCCACACCGTCTGATGATGAGGAATACATATGTGATATAATTTTAATTTCCATTGAGAAACCTCAGTTATTGCCCGGACAAGCTGAAATTGAGCCAATGTTGAATTTTGACCTCCAACTGTGACCTTGACCTTTGAGGTACAGACCTGGGTTTGCGCTTGCCACACCGCCTAATGACGAGGAATGCATATGTGAAATAATTCCGTTGAGAAATCTGTTATCGTCCGGACAAACAAACCCGGACTGACGTACGGACGGAAGCACAAAATCAATATGTCTTCCCCCCCCCCTATATGGGGGGAGACATAAAAATGATCGTGTTGCTCCCTGCGCCTTTGACAAAAGACAATTAGTAGAGTAACACTTACCGACTTCCGCCGTTGAAGCATTCGTCGGAACTGTTGCAGTCGTCGGGTTAACGGCATCTGAATTGAAATAAATGTTGAACATTTAACCATTGCCCTAGAAATGTGTCAGTGTAGAGATCTGAAGCAATCTGAATAAAAGTATGATCTGAAGACGACCATTTATAGATATAGTCTTGGATGACGTTTCCGATCTAGCTATTTATATCCTTTCTATAAATCTGTTAATCCGATAACGTGTTTCAGTCACCTTGACTTCTGATCGTCTTAATAGCAATCTCGTGATAATAAGTCTAGGACTCCGCTGAATAAAGAAACTTATAAGCACTTTCAAAATCTTGAAAGCTACGATCTGATTGCTGGCTAATATTATCGAGAAAAGTAAGGGATAAACACACGCCACACGTCAATCATCAATTTTAAACATCTAACACGAAGGTTATTTACCTTTAGCCTGTTAAAAAATGTCGTCTGCTTAAACTGTCGTCTGCCATGATTTTAAAATTAATCAGAATCGCCCAATATTTGGAGAAACAATTGGCCGAGTATTAAATAGCTTGGATCTGGATTAGACGCAGAGTTACTCGGCGTCTTATCTGTATCTAAGCTGTTTGCAAAGTCTATCACGGTCGCCCTTAGCAGGCTAATGTTTAATAGGCCCCATAGCAGTCTCTCTTCTGTTCACTGGTAAATACTGTTCCAGGGTAGAACCAGTACTTTGTGTCCAATGACGGTTATGAACATACTCGCAACCTCCTGCGCGTAAGGCGATAACCTCTTACTGCATGTACTTCATCGCTCTTGAAGCAAATAAAGCAAAAAATGTGCTAAAATCCCGTTATTTTGTACTAGTGTGTATAAACATGGAAACGATATATCATTGAACATGTATATTTCATCAGATTGTATTTAACGATTCTTTATAAACGATAGATCGATGTTTTTTTTCTCTATTTTTGCTATGATAGTGGTATCGTCTATTTTTACGCTACGAATGCATCTCGTGATTCCCCATATGAATAAATTAATATGGAGTAGATCTGTTGGATAGATCATGGGTCACAAAAGGTCGACGACGATAGCTGAAGCGTTCCGAGAAGATCCAAAATATTCCCTGTTGATCTCGGCAGCGTTCAGAATGTCAATAATTTGTTGACAAACACTCGAATTAAAGTTTGTTTTTGCATTTTATGCATTTGTTATTGCGTAGAAAACATTTTTAACACTGAACATTGCGGAAGACACCTCAAAACAGCAAACTATCGATATTTTGAGCTTAATTATGACTAAAGTTTTTTTTTGTGTGCTAACATGGGTATATAGGTCAGATATAAAAAATGAAACATGATGCGATACACAAGCGAAGCAATCGTTTCCAGTCTATTACCTGCTGTTGTAAGTGATGTCATCGGCACAAATGTTACAGCTGAAAAAGATAAAGACAGTGCTTAATGAACCATACATAGTGTATATTTTTACTACGGAAATATGCTTATAAGATTGATAATATTAGATATAGTCTTAACACTTGAATACCTCTTGAATTTTGAAGAGGCATGGAACGTTTAAAGCGACTAACTCCAAATTTTGATAAAAATTTCCGAAGTTTCAAAACATTCGCCTAAGTGTGAACATATGAAAATAACATCAATGCAAGAGGTTTCCGGATGAAACTCTTGATAGTTATCGTGGATTTGTCATACAAGACCACTGAAACACTAAAAACGTTTACAACGTGACTAACGGGTTAAGTTTAAGAGCTAAAATTACTTATTTTGAGTGGTTTTTTGTAATTATTATAGCAAGGTTTACATCCAATCACAGTGCATCCATATTTCCTGATTATATCTCAACATTTGCAACAGTTTTCAGACATTCGATATCCTAGGCCATATCTGAAGTGTAGTAGCTTTAAAGCATTTTCATCTTCTGTTAAGTATGATTTGTTTTGCTTTAAGCGCCTTCGACAATATTAAAGTCATTGATTTTATATGGATAACAAAAACCACCCGTTAATCAAATGTCTACCCGTCATCCGCTTTGACACTAATTGCCATTGACCGACCCATATACTGAAGGATTCCGGTCATAATCTGAAGTGCTAAGAATCTGGTCAAAGAGTTAACTGAGCAGGAACTGATTTTACATGTGAAGTCCCAGTGACCTTGACCTTTGATATAGTGACCCAAATAAACACAAGGGGGCGCATGCCCACAATCCAATAACCCTATCAAGATTTTATAATCTGGGTGAAAAGTTTTGAGATATAGCACATGTGACATTGACCTTGGATCCAGTGACCCCAACTAACATAAGGGCCGCATACCCACATAATCCAATTACCCTGTTATTATTGTATACTCTGGGTGAAAAGTTTTGCGATATAGCACATATGACCTTGACCTTGTACCCAGCTACCCTAAAATAGTAGAGCTCAACGACTCAGTAAATCAAATCTTCCTACATATATGAGGTTCAAAGATACTAAATTATATGAAACTCTAGTAATTTAGCGGAAGGCAAAGTCTGGTGGACTGACAGACGGACAGACATAGCAACAACAATATGTCTCCCCGACACTGATATTGCATTCATATAGTCCACCTGAGAAGATTTTGTCATCCGAAGTACATTTTGAAAGTTGACTTTATAGTCACTGCATCCCTCAAGAAATGCAATATTTGTTCTAGCAAACCATACAAATATTTAAAATCCTAAACAGAAATCTGATTTGTTATAATTCTCAGTTTAAATTGTGAGTTTTTGAAAAATAGAAATGTTCAAATGAATCTTTTTAAAATAAAAATTACAATACTTAAATTTAGTAATGTTATTCCAGTTTTTATTTTTGTTTAATTTCAGTATGTAATTAACTATTTAAATTTTGAATCTGTTAAAATTTTGAATTATTTCTTTAATTTTGAAATTGAAAAATAAAATTTTCGAAATTTAACAATAAAGTTGAGTTAAGTAATAATTTTATTTCATATATGATAATTTTATATACTAATTATTTTTTTTAAAGTAATAGCCCTTTTGTGTAAATTCCACTTTAAATCTATACTTTAAACTATACATATGATCCATTTTTTAACCCACTAGCAAAATCACTTATTTAGAAAAAAGTTAAAACGTCTTGAAATATTGAAATGTCTGTTCACAATTTAAAATCAATCGAAGAAAATCGAAATGATAACAAATTTTAAGATCCACCACAAACACTGAGAATCCTGTTTTTCCATCAAAAAGCATTGCCACAATCAGCATATTCAGCATAAATCATGTCTGTGCTTAATTTGAAATCAGTGTCACAAAAAATAAGTAGCAGACAAATTCTCGAAATTCAACTAAAATCATGTATTTTATTAAACTGTCACAATCGACAGATTAAGCATAACTCTTGCAAAAGGGCAGTAGTAATATCTGATCCAAATTTGAAAGAACCAGGACCATTTTAGCTAAAACTTAAAATAATTAGAATTAAACACTTAACAAAATTTGCCACTATTAGCGTATTCAGTATTTACCATGCCTGTGAACAACTGGAAATCAATATCCCAGAAACTCAGCATATTCACCTTAAATCATGAAGCGCAATGGATGTATATTTTATCAAAATTCGAAAGCCCTTTGACAACATTTTATTGAGGAAAGTCAATATACAACAAAACTTTAGGCTAAACGCAAAGCAGAATACTCCAAAATAACACCTAAAATAATGTCTTTCGTTAAACCATGGCCACAACCAGCATATTCAGCATTAATCATGTCTGTGCACTACATATTGAGAAAAATGAAAAACCTTAACTTTAACGTTGGAGATAAACGCCAATGGTTGACAAGGCATCAAATGACAGACGCCGGAAAAGTAACATCCTAGTCTCGCGTTTACGCGTTCGTGGCGAGACAAAAAAGAGAAGTAGATAAACACTTACATAATTCCGTCGTCGTAACATCCGTCGGAGAAGTTGTCGTCGTCAGGGCAAATGTATCTGAATTGAAATAAATGTTGAGCATTTAAACGCTGCCCTAGAAATGGATCAAACAAATCAATGAGATAAAATGGATAATAACTATTTGCGATTTCCAGCAATCTGACTAAAGTAGACGATTTTCTTGTAAGATCTGCAGACCACCTTTTACCGATCTAGCTATTTATATCCTTTTCTTAAATCAGCCAATCCAATAACGCGTTCCACCAGTCTGCTTTGACTTCTGATCGTTGTAAAATCCGTGATAGTTACTATAGTACACCGCTAAATATAGAATCTTGAAAATCTTGAAAATCTTGAAAATCTATGATCTGATTGGTTGGGTAATATTTTTGAGAAATTGATCGATTGATTGAGTTGGGTTTTACGGCACCGCAACACTGTATAGGTTATATGGCGCCATTCAGGAAAAAAACTTAATACAACTTAGTACCTGCTGGAGATGCACAAACTCTAGATTCACATTCAAACCATGTTAGTCGCTTCTTACGATCATGTGGTCCAAATTCTTGTGTTACTTTAGCACGCCCCTATGGTTTAGAAAAATTTAAGACCATGGAATATTATCAACACGAATAGACGTTTGGAAAATAATACGCCAGGAAAGAACATAAACAGAACGGAGCATATTCTTTTAAGCCTAACTTAAGCTATAAAACGTTTCAATCTCAGTAAAATATGTTCGTATGTATAATCGATAGATCAATGTATTATGTTTCTAATTTTAATATCACATTAGTCAGGTATTGTTTACAGTCCACAGTTCTTAGTATTTCGAACTCCCTTCATTTGCGGCGAAGTATCACGAATGCGTCTCGTAATGTGATTTATTCAATTTGTTGTAAACAATGAGTACCACGAAGCTCAAAGATTACCACAAAGCATGTGACGTCATCCGCGTGTGTGCGTGTATTGTGAAAATGAGAACCGATTATGTATGAACGGGCCTGCAATATTTCCACAGCGGGCAGAATGTCAGTGATGTACTGATAAATACTCGATTGTAACCCTTTTTCTTGCTTAGCGCGACCGTGATAACATATGCAAACAGCTTGGATCTGAATTAGACGCCGAGTAACTTGTTTCTCCAAATATTGGAAGACTCCAATGAATTTTGAAATCCAGGCAGACGACAGTTTAAGCAGACGACTTTTTTCAGCAGGCTAAGGTTAAAGTTTGTGATTGTGTCATTCGTATATATAGCAGCGCAGGAATCATATTTTGAGACCCAATATCGGATCTACAACTTGATAGCTTACAAAACTGTTCGCAAATTATTGTGATTTTTGAGTTTCAGTTTGCCTAGATTTAATTTTAAGCTTTTGAACAATTTTGCTTCATCAAGTTCTAGCCAACGCTAAGTTTTTTCTGACTGACGGTCTAAGCTATTTATGTATCGCACTTTCTCCGAAAGAACGACACAAACTCAATTACCTTTGTTAACAGGTCAAGCAATCCAGTACAAAAGATTACACTTACACATTTGCGTAAATAATATCTGAAATACTTGAAATCATTATCTATAAATAATAAATAAATACTGACATTTACAAATAAACTGAGGAAGCTTTCCAGCTGGCTTGCGGTAGGTCGGTGGTTCTACCCGGGTGCACTCCGTGCCTGAAATAGTGTACATGGGTCCCTTGGGGTCTTTCTCCATCTGTAATGAGCTGGACGTCGCGATATGACTGAAATACTGTTAAAGCGACGTTCAACTCCAAATAAACAATCAAAAGAACAAATATATTGTACCACCTTTCCTTGATTTAAATCAACAGTGAATAAAACGGAAGGTAAAGTGCGAGGTTAGATCATAAACAAAGCCAATCACCAAACTCGAGCTAAAAAAGGAACGTCTTAATATTTCGAAATAACATCCAATATTGATAATATATTCAATCTCAACAGCTTTTCTGCATAGGAAACTGAAATAGAAACATTTTTAAGATCAACTAAGGTCAGCAAAATACCAGCTAGAGTTATGACCCTTGTCCTACATAGTCAAGTCATGATGGTAAATAAGTGTTGCAAGTTTGAA
>JAULCC010335784.1:0-11804 GCA_032358795.1 Nuttallia obscurata | reverse complement strand
GTAGCTACAAATATTGCGTTCTAACGTTTTCTCCCGTTTGACCGCAAAGGCGAAAACGCGGTACACGATATTTGTAGCGCGAAAACGCCATCCAGTTTCCGCGTCAATATATCGCGTTTAAACAATTTCGCCCTTAGGGCGACAGCGCAAAAACACGCTGGCACTAACAGAACACTATAGTTATCGGAGGTGACTGTGATAACTGTTGGTTTTGTCATAACATTACCTAAATCAATATCTTTCGGAAAGGTAAGACTGGATCTTTTTTATGTATGCTATCTTCGCATTCACCCGTCGAAGAACAGCAAAGTAAATTAAATTAACCCTTTCACTGCCGGAAGCAATACCGCGCATGCGTAATATTTCGTCTGCCTAATTTTTTAACTTCACAGATTCACTAAAATTTTTGGCAAAACAATTACCTGAGTGTCAAACAGCTTTGATCCGGGTGAGACGCCGTTTCAAAATACTTCCTGGGTAAAAAATGACACACTACGTTGGTAAAGAACAACAATGACTGTTGTAAATGTAGTAATGCTGTTTCTACTTTACTTTAAATGATATTAAGAAGAAAACAAGACACATTTCAGACCAGTTAGCAAGTGACGTTAAGAGACACATTTAATACAAATTAAATTGTCAAACACATTTGTTAAAGTGGAAAAAGCCCATCTCCACGCTTAAAACGAAATAATATCTTACGAATGTACTTTGAAACGACTTTTTTTTATTGGTAAGCTTTTGTTTGCTTGTTTGTTGTTTATTTGGAATTTAACGTCGCTGTAACAGTATTTCAGTCATATCGCAATGTCCAGCTCATTTCAGGTGGAGGAAGACCCCGATCTCTATATACAATATCAGGCACATATTGCACCTGGGTAGAACCACTGACCTACCGCAAGCCAGCTGGAAGGCTTCCTCGCTTGAAAAATCCGAAGTGCCCAGACCGGAATTCGAATCCACAGCGGTGAGGGGCTGTTATTGGTTAGCCTAAAATACCGAAAATGGAAAACCCTGGGTCACTTATAACTTATAACTAGGGTGTGATCTATGCAATTTGTGGCAATTGCAAATCGGTTAGCTATACATAATAACCAGACAAGTTATTGCCAAAAGTAGAAACCTGTAAAGGATAATGAAGGTCTAGCATAATTAGACCCTCGCCTAATACTCGGAGGTTAAATGAACATAATGGAGAGGAACATAAACAAGTCCACATTCGACTTCCTGAAAAAGGACACTTAAGAGGATCGTTTTGGGATGCTTCATGACGCATTATGAGACTCACTCATAGTTTGTTCCTTTCACCCATTTGAAATATTCTCCTTTGCCGGAAGAACATTCTCCTAGTTTTGAAATCCATTCTGTGAAGGCAGACAAGTAGGCTTTCTTGGAAGCACCATGTAGACACTGGAAAATGGCACCGCCTAGCGTATTCCCACACCCAGAGACCGTTTTCTTCACCAGAGGAAAAGGAAAATCAAATTACAGGGGCTTACGTCTGATGAATAAGACAGTTTGGGGAATTGAACTACTTTTTCCTTTTCCAAGAAACCTTGAACCAGCGCACACTTGTGTCTAGCTGCATTGTCACAAATAAGACACATGCCTCGAAGTCCAGTTGCAGGTCTCTTTTTTCCATAATATTTGAACTCTTTTGAAAGCACATTGTCCTGTTACTTGCCTGTAATTGTTCGGCCCGTTAGTATTGAAATATGACAGGCCCATTAGAATAAAAAATATGGCATATAAAACTTTCCCCTCGCTTTTTATTCTTTATGCAGTGACCGGCATGGCTTGATCTTTGCTGACCAAGAAGACATCATAATTTAAGACTGTTTTACCGTCTGTGATTTTCGCGATGTTCAGCGGATACTTTACAAATCCAAGGAATAAACGACTTACCCAGCTAAGGCTTCCTTTATAAAGGGAATATTTTTAAGACGTAAAACAAAACGCAAACAACAAACATATCAGTCATTAAAAGTACTAATACTTATTTATGGCATGCTGACGAAGCAATTATTTATGGCATGCTGACGAAGCAAAGCAATAAACTGAGACAATACAGTTAGGATGTGCTATCTTAGGCAAATATTTATTATATGCTTCTACAACACAAAGAAGCATTTGTATTGTAATCAAAGTCCAGATGGAATAATTGAATAAACTTCAAACGAACTTTGTTTTGTTTGTGTTACAAATCTTTTCTTAGTTACTAAACATGACAAATTTACAGTCATTTGATTTATTATGGCTTTATTAGCCTTGGTTGGGAAAAAGCTTGACTTACGCCAATAATAATATTTATAGAATGTGTTAAATTCAACAACAGTAGAAAAACTTCTTTTATCCCCGTTATATGTTTCGTTAGTTTTAATGACATCCGTCAATTGGTTTTACATATTTTTAATATAGTAAAATTTTAAACCTTTACGCATCACCTTTGTAATAACTTAGTAATGATGTTTATTGCTACCGCAAGTCTCTTTAGTAGACAGACAATTAAAAAACACCCGATTACCAGACACTACGATTTTTGAGTCCAAGCCGTATTAAAAATATTCACAAACCTCTCGTAAAGTTTAAGATACGCCATTCAATGAATGATTCAATAAAAAATTGAATTATACACATGTGCTTTCATCTGTTACGGTATTGTTTTGATCCCACGGATGACAGTCCATTTGGGGGTTTCCATTTGCAAGAACAATTTATCCTACACGCAAGAAAAAAAGCAGCTTCCCATAGCAACAGCACTACGTTAATTATGGCATGCTCTTTAATCGTGCCGGCCTTGACAAGGGTTGTTGTAAACAAAGGCACGAACTGCAAGGACAATCATTATTTGAGCTCAGTCATATTCATGACATATTTCGTCTAAATTGCTTCTAAATTGGCAAGGCCTTGTGAATAATTAACTCTTAATGAAAAAATCGTTGTTTTCTCGTTGTCATTCTTTTTTAAAGTTTTAGTTCTATTCACGTCCTTGTGTATTCAGATGGTTTGTGATGGATATGTTCTCAAAATCTTACCGATACTCAATTCATAATTTAAAGCCATAATAAGCTCAAAAACATGTGAAAATCGCGTTATATAGTGAATATGTGCCTATCATTAATATAAACTGTCACTGAACACATATAGATTACTATGTAAATTCCATCCACTATTTGTTAACGGTAGATCAATGTGTTTATTTCGTATTTTACTATAATAGTAGCATAATGTATTGATTACAATCCGAAGCTCGGAAGGTATATCTGAAGCCCTCGAATTAGGGCTAAATATCACAACCACGTTTTGTAATGTGATTTAATTAGTGTGTACTATTCAATGTATACCCTCCCTCCGTTCGTGTGATGTCATCCGCATGTGTGCATATAATTTGTAATTTTGTGCATATAATTTGTAAATAAGCAACTTCCAACAATATATGAGAATAGTCCGGTTTGTTTCAACAGCGTGTAGAATTTCAACAACGATGCGCTGATAAATACTCGATTTTAAGTGTTTTTATCGTGTATCTCATATTTATAAAAGCGTAGGACACATTTAAGAGACCCAATTTTGTGATATACACCTCGTTTGGCTTGCATTCATAACTCAATCATAACTTTGCAATCTTTGTTAGCTTATGGATAAGGTGTTTCCTATATTTAGGGAAAAGAATGTACAGCAAGACAAATAATGATAGAAAAATAATTTTGATAATTATGGAGAAAATAAAAAATAAATGGACAAAAAAGAATGTTGTTTGGTTTGACTCTTATACATTTAAACAGTGTTTTTTTAACCTATAAGGACAAGGTAGTATTAACATATAAAATGTATCTTCCGAATAACAAATCTTAAAATGGTTTAGTTCCTAAAACAAATTGATAATTAGTTTTGGACATAAATCAGACGTCCTTGCTCAAGTCAGTGAGGTTTTTGATCAACTGAGTAATCTTAAAAGTAGGCTTTCACAAACATTTTCAACTTGAGGTCGGTCTCAATTGAGCTGGGACTTTAGCAAGGTTATCAATGTAATAAGAGGTCTTTTCCCAATGTTTTTAATGTTGGAGGTAAAGAAGTGCTTGCTTAGTAATTATTATGACCACGCATTTCAAAGCGTAGGAAAAAACATGCATTTAATCAGTCATTCTGTCATACATTATTTATTTGGTTCATAACTAAAACAGAAGGAGAGAGAAGGAGAAGGAGAGAGAAATACAGAGACAGATTTACAGGGAGACGGACACACAGAGAAAAAAATGGTTCATGGAAATAAGACAAGTTTACATAGGTATATATATTGAGTGAGTTGTTAGGGGCATTAAAGATATACCTAGTTCATTATCATAATTATTATTATTATTATTATTATTATTATTATTATTATTATTATTATTAATTTAACGTCGCTTTAACAGTATTTCAGTCATATCGCGACGTCCAGCTCATAACAGGTGGAGGAAGACCCTAGGGGACCTCTGTACATTATTTCAGGCACAAAGTGCACAAGGGTAGCACCGATCTACCTCAAACCAGCTGGGAGGCTTCCTCATTTGAAAAATCCGAAGTGCCTATACCGGAATCGAACCCACAGCGGTGAGGGGCGGGTACTTAATTCAAATAACAATCTAATAATCTCTTTATTAGGCATCAAGCAAACTACACAGATAAAATCAAATATAAAAAAAACCAAGAATTTGAAAAAAAGTTTGTGATGCATAAACCTCTACTCAAGTTATATGACGAAATCAATCTCTAAAGTCGTTGAATTTAGATTATCTACCTCCATGATGCTGTCTGTTCGAATCCCATTAGTACAACACGAGCTTTCGTGTAAGGAAGGTATCGAGCATGCATAATTATATCTCGAACATGTATCGTGTATATCCGCTTACTCGAACAATGATTTTTCTTGTTTCAATTAACCAGACTTTTCAAAATAAATTTGGTTTAAAATAAGTACTGTATAATACATGCTGCTTAAGCCTGTAAAATATACTTAGATGGCGATTATTCAATGGTTAAAAAGCCGGATAGCATTCAGACTTAAATACAATTTAATAGAAAGTCACATTACAGAAGACATTTTTTGCATTCAAATAAACTTAGAATGTCATGTTAGTGGTAACTGTAGTCATACATCAACGACAACACGTGTTCTGTAACGCATGCGCATTTTTTCGTCTGCCTCATATCTTAACTTCACAGATTCACTAAATTTTTGGCAAAACAATTGGCTGAGTGTCAAATAGCTTGGATCGGATGAGATGCCGAGTTTTACTCGGTGTCTCACCCGGATCCAAGCTGTTTGCATATGACTTTAAACTCGGGATAAGGCAGTGAAGGGGTTAATAAAGTGTCATCTTTTTCTCAATATTTTATCACATGAGGCAGACATAGATATGACTTTCAAGACATATTATTACAGCTTACATTATGAAAATTTTAAAACTATGATGCATAAACAGTCCTTTAAGTCATTTTTTCATATAAGATTAATTCTAAACAAAGGGAAATTTTGAGATCTGTCATATGGCGAATGTAAACTGATTGATTGATTGAGTCGGTTGAATGGTAAATCAGTACTCCAGATAAGGCGATTATTTAAGAAATTTGTTACTGCTTCCAATATTTCTCTAACAAACCTGATCTTAAGAATCGCCTCGATAAGGCAATTCTAAAGAGTACCCACAAGATAAGGTTTTGAAGAGAACACACAGAGAACAGATTTGATGTAATTCTGTGATACGCATCCTACCTGGAGCTCTGGTAGATGTAATAAATATTAAAACATTACTACAGTGCCCTCTATAGATACAAACATAGCGATGCTCTGGCAAAACATTTTTTCGCTATCAGCTGAGGTTGAGATTGAAATTGTTTTCCGCAATTACCTAGCAATTTTTACCTAAACAACAAATTAGAACTCTAAAACTAAGTATACATTATTCGTTGCCAACTCACTTTCAGACATCCATTTCAGATACAATGAAGATGAATTTTCAAACTCAGATGAGACCGAAAAATGGTAAAGGTTAAAAAATGACCAACACTCATTTTTCAAGCGTACTGATGGTTTTTCGTCGTCACGCAAACAGCTGCTGAAAACATTGATTGATCTGATTTTGCAATTCGTGCCTAATTGGGTTGACCTCGAGTTGACTTTCCTGTCACTGCCTAGAAACACAGACTGACATGTTTTAGTTGTACCGTACGTTCAAGCATTCAACCTCCGAACGTTGTCAGAAAGTTGTCGAGTCTAATGTGACTTTTTAGTTTTTTAGCATGACTACATGTAGTGATGAGATTAAATACAGAAGACTTGGTTCATTTAGCTTTTGTGTCGCCCTTTCGGATCAAACTGAACGTTGGCAATAACTTTACACATTTACTAAAATATCTTCTTCAAACTTTCATACCATATTGTTTTTGACAACATAGTCGGATTCTAACCAAATTCTATAGGTCAGTGTCGTATTTGTCAGATAACTGTCCTTCTTTGTACCCCAGATTTTGGTAATTCTGACAATGTGGGCGACACAATTGTTTTCTGAACATCAAATCTAGTTTATTGTTTTGGCGACAGAATTGTTCTACTACACAAACATCAAGCCAGAGACATATGTGTATATATGTCTCTAATCAAGTGTATTGATTTTTGCGACACAAACATTCTATCGAAATCCAATCTAGTTTATTGTTTTTTGCGACACAAGTGTTCAGTGTTCTACTGAACACTCATTAAGAGTACTATTTTTGCGACATTAAATACAAATAACTGACAAAAGGCTTAGACTAACCTTTAAAATGGACGCGTGAAGATTTTAGAAAGTTGTGATATAAGCTTCTGTCGATCATTCTCACAGTTCAGGTCATACGGATACCTCTCCAGCTTTTCATGGCGGAGAAATACCACAAATATCCATTGGTAAAACCGCCAACCTTCCAAAAACTACCTGAATAGTAGCTTCCTCCTATCGTCCAAGCCGGTATTCGAACCAACTGTTACTCTGGCCAGTGATTTCAAATTAAAACGATCCCACGGCTACCCCTGGAACCGCTTCTTTGTTTAGCTGCGATAGTTAAGTAAATGGTTGCCATTGAACATTGTAAATAAAAATACTATTGGTTTGATAATTTGTTGCTTAACAATGTCATAAATACCATATGATAGATCAAATTCTAAAGAATACTTATAACTTATTAAAGCAGGTAAATGTCATGGGCAAACCATTAATACTGTATGATCAACTTGACAGAGTTATACAATTGTCTAAGGAACTGGTTTTTTGATATTTCATAGTGTTGATGCATGTGAGCCTCAAGCTCCATATCCCTAATATGAGCTTCAAGACCCTTTTTGTGAGACTTAAGCTGCAGGCAAATGCCATTTTGCTCCAGTGCCGCATATATGCACTCCCCTCTTGATTCTTTCTCCTTTACCTACGGACAGCAAGACTGGGAGGACATATTATAAAACCATCTTTATTATCTTACTCTGTCTGTGTTATTTAAGTACTGCTTTAGAGGTTGTTTTTTATCATTTGTAATGTTTAATACCTAATCATGTTTTATATATTGTCGATATGTAGATTTGGGATTTTTTAACGTAAAACAATTAAAGACAGCTTGTATATCTATATGTATATATGAATATATTCGTTTGTTTAGCACTTAGGAACGAATGCACTTTTTTTTAAAGTGCTCTATAAATGATGATGATAATAAAGGTACACTTCAGTTGGGCAGAATATCACCAACCTTCCGAAAGCTGCTTTTAAGTATGCCTTATCTGCTAATATTCTCAGCAAGACTACTGTCCGCGAATCCTCTTGTTTAAGTAAAAGTCACTTTAATACAGTGATTCTAAGATCCCTTTAAAAATTCCATGCAAGTGCGACCTGTGTTAATCTTTTACTAAACCGTTGATTCTAATAGGCTATAAGTCTCTATCAAGGTCTTTTCCTAGACGTTCATGAATGCCTTTATTATATGTTGCACTTGCTTTGGTGTTACACGAACTGTTCAATCTTTAAAAAAAATGTCATGACGCATATATGCAATTTAAATGCTCTATTATAGCTGTAAGTTTGAAAGATGTTTAAAAAACGAGATTATTCTCGACAATGAGTTTTTAAATTGTAATCATATCGGACTTATTGGAATTATTTTAATAACAGAATTCCTTTTTTTCATCAGTGCCTTTTCTGTAATTTAAACATACGTGCGTCTGTCATAGATAACCATAGACACAACATTAAAAGTGAGTTTTCTATCTTAAAGCGACTGAACTCCAGATTGGTTAACGTTTCAGAAGTTTCAAAACATCTGCCAAAGTTTAAAAATAAGATGATGGCAAGATGTTTCAAGCTGAATCTATTTAAAGTTATTGTGAATTTTTCACGCAGAGTCACTGAAACCAGGCTAAAATCGACTACACCCTGACTAATGGGGTAAGTTTGAGAGGTAACATTACTAACATCCGAGAGACTTTTTGTAATTATTACCACAAGTATCAATTCCAATCATAGTGCATCCATGTTTCTTGCATATATATCATCATTTCCCTTTTTTGTTATTAGATATCCTAGGCCATACCTGAAGTGCAGTTTTTTTTTTAATGTACTCAGTTGAATTATGACATCGAAGATGTAAAAGAAAAAAAATACGTTGTCTCGTTGTATCCTCGCTGCATATCATCTTATATCTCCAAGGTTGTCAGTAATTTTCCACGGCTGTTTGAATACCACATTTATCATAATTGCATGTTTCTTTCACTGTAAAATTATTTTTTAGACCTTGGGGTATAGGTCAATAATGACCAACACTCATTTTTCAAGCGTAATGATGGTTTTTCGTCTTCACGCAAACGATTGCTTAAAAATTGATTGATCTAATTTTGCACTTCGTGCCTTATTAGGTTGACCTCCAGTTTACCTATCTGTCACAGACTGACTCGCTCTATCTGCACAACATGTTCACGCATTTAACTTCCGAACGTAGACAGAAAGTAGCCCAGTCTCGGGTGATATTTTGTTCATGCTTTTGTGATACGTTGTTGTATGAGTGCCAAAAGGTTACCGCCACCCTTCCGAATGTTTATCTCGATGGTTTACAGTAATATTTGCGTATTAATTGAAGTTTGCATAATTAAAAGACAAAACATCCAAGGTACCATCTTCGCTAGCCAAGGGTTACGAGGCGCCTATCCTCTCCCCTTCAGTGAAGATGGGGGTGGGGGGCCCCCGTAACAATTGGATAGCGGAATTGCCAAGGTATATTCTAGTGTGAAAATTTTGTCTTAGTAATACGTCTTATGTATAATGTCTTATCACATCTTACTTGTTAGCTCTAAACATTTGTTGTTATCAGTTAGGAGCGAAAGTGGCGGGAAACATATCGCATGGCATACTGTAGCCAACAAAAAATGGCGGAAGGTCGTGCTACTGATGTTTCGTCTAACTCCTCTGACGAAAATGCAAACAAAGTAAGTTTAAATGTATGAAAGGTTTGATTGATATGATAGGTCACAAATTTTGTCACGTTTTGCACCTTTGTACTGCATGTCTGAGGAGTAATCTTTTGAAAACTACTTTTCTATATGTCACATACATTCGCGACCTGATCGCCAGAATCCACTGGCTTCCGGACGATGAGACTACATGAGTATTTAATTTCTCCTCTCATTCTTTTACTTATTTTACATTGAAATTATCTGCTCTCTAACTTTTGCATTTTTTATTCAGACATTAACTTACTTCATTACAATGTTTATTGGCATAATATCAAATATCACGACTGTTTTATAATTTTTAATTTATCTGTTTTTTCAAAAAGAAGGTTATTGTGATTATCCTGGCGTCCCATGAATTTCAAGAGGCATGACTTCTGACTTGATTGATTATTGAGCTTTTCCCTTTTTAACACTTAGAAATTCATGAAAAAAACACCATCTTTGGGGATAAGAAAAACACCATTGGATATATTTTAATGAAACCTTGTTCAAATGCAGTAACAATATGCACATGAATAAGAAGGAATATAACTCTGATTATATATATCATTGAGCAATGTCTCTTTTATTTTAAAAAAAAAAGAACGACAAAAAACAGACAAGCGTTGGCGCCCACTCCGCCGTGCTCTTGTTTGAAATTAGCATAAATCTTGGAATAACAATTTGTTCTATAAATTTTCATTTCCGAATGGATGGCGCTCCAAGTAGAAATCTAGTCATTTTAAACAATAAAAATAAAACAACATTTTCGAATGTTTTCTTCCCTTTTCTACATAAATATTTTCTGAAACATATTTCGTAAAAATATTAATAATTGCTATTTTTCTTTCAGAAATTCTTTGGGTCAACATTTGCCACCAGTGGTGTCACCTGATATACATAGAGATGAATAAGGTAAAAACAAGGACGCCAAAGCAACCACCTATTTCCTTAGCAACCACATACTTCTTAAACAACTACCTACTTTTGTTTCAAGCAAGGGCTTCATTAACAAACAATTTTGTTTCTTGTTTCCTCTTTAAATACATATTACGCACAGGGCCGCCCGGTTAGCTCAAGTGGTAGAGCGTCCGCTTTCAGTGCGGGAGGCCGGGTCAAACCAAAAGCTTGTAAAAAAGGATGGAATGGCTTCCCTCCATGACGCTCAGGATTTAGGGTTAGCATCACGACTGGTTTGTCGGTGTCAGGATAATGTGACCGGCCGGGGTTCAGCCCCCACGTGTATCAGTGCTATACACTGGGCACTTAAAAGAACCATATAGCTCCACAGAAGAGATCTGTTTATCTGCCTCCCCCTCTGTGAATATGCAATAATGCTCCAGAGTGAGCCCTGCATATTATATAAAAAGAAGAAGACGACCCGTGTCCCTTGAAGGTCAAGGTCACATTTTTAGTGTTTGTGATATGTTTCGAAATTGGTTTCTGTCAAGGCAGCATTGTCAATATTTATTTTTTTCTGCAGAATATAATCATTCTCCTTTGTTTTTATCTTTATAAGATTGTATTTGGCAGAGTATGGGGTAAACCTGATCTTCCCTGGTGGCAAAGATGAGTGGGGAATGTTTCAGAATTGGACATAAAGTTAAGTATTCATAAAGAGAATGCTATAAAGCGATTTGTGAACAATGAAGGAACAGAAGTACCTGCGAGAATACTTAAGATGTGTTTTGTGTACTTCAGGACTCAGAATCTTTCAGAAATTGAAAGTGAGGAAATCAACTGGATACATAAGTCATGCCTGGAAAATCCACAACATTTTGCTGATAAATCGAGTGATAATGGAAATGGAGAAAACAATATTAACTATAAGTGGGGCTATGAGTAGTGTTACACAGAATGTCTTGGAATGTGTAGGGACAATATGCAAAGTGAATGGTAAAAATTCTTGTGGGATACTGATGAGGTACGGAACTCTAAAAGTGTACAGTCATTATTTTCAAAAGAGGAGTCACGTCTAAATGCTTACTCGATGGAAAACTGTAAATCACGATAAAGGTACAGAAAGAGAAGATTTCAACCTATGAAAGCATGAAAGGAAAAAGACATATGGAGGAATAAAGTTATTGGCAAACGTTAATGTGCCACTTCAGTCGGTGGATATGATCGTCAAGGACTCCGAGAAAAGGTCTTGTGCAATGAACATACTAAAATATTTCAAATGACATTGTTGAATCTGTGGTTAGTTTAAACTTATTCATTATAGCTCGATTATGTTGAAGCCTATGGCTTGTAGAAACACTTTCGAGTCCGTTTCCTTGGTAGAACCAGTACTTGGTGTCAACAAATGAAGGTC
>JAULCC010335562.1:0-11805 GCA_032358795.1 Nuttallia obscurata | reverse complement strand
TCGGTTGGGTAAATCGGTTCTTATATGTAACGTGTTGTTCGTATAAGAAAATACGTGATGGTTATATTACACCGGAATAAGCAAAGTCATGTGATAATATTAATTTTTGCATTGCACCCGAGTTTGCAATAAATGTATTTTCGACTTTCCAGGTGTGTGTCTACAACTATGCATCGTTCGATACGCCGATACTCTACTGTTTTAATGAACGTGTGTAAAACACATGGAATTGTATAGAGAGTAGTTGACATCATTTGAACAAGTGTCTGTCTAAACCATGACCGATGTTATGGAACAGCATTGTTTAATAATGATAGTATTGAATAAGATGTATCAATGTTTGAACACGTTTCGAAGGGGATTCTTCAATAAAATAATTTTATGTCTTAAGTGTTTTAAGGGTAACTTTTAAATATGTGAGTAGGAATCTTCAAACGCAGCATGTATAAAACCTATACAAATAGAGGATAGTACAAAATTGTTATTTCAATACAGAAATTTATTAAAGGAGTTTTCTAAAGTTTGTCAAAGTGTGATATTCTATTTATGTTACAATCATTATTGTAACGTCGTTATAAAGTGCGATCATTTTCAACACTGTTCATTATGACATTATGCTATCTAAAATTATGTTTTGAATTACATAATGATGTTATTGCACTAAACAGGAACCAAAACTCTTGTATACAATCTTTTCCATGATATTCTGACTACTCATGATTCATTCTCCTTATTCGGCTTTTCCCTTTTTTGGGCATTTATAAACGCATTGTCAGAAATTAAATACATGTAGTTGTTCCTGTTACCATTAAAGTGTCGAGTTGATTGTTAACTCTATTGATTAACCATTTCTGCAAAACATGGTAAATGTCTTTAAATAAAATAAGTTTCCAAATAGATTGATCAAAAGAAAGAAAAGCTAATAAGGTTTAATTCAGATATCTTTTGGCAATAAGTCAATGGGAATCTCCTTGTTCTTGCTACAGTGAGCAATTTCATTTAAATCCATCGACATCTAATTTCAAAAGACTTAAATAAATTGATTTATGACTATTTTTTCCCTCTTGCTTGTGAGTTACATTGTGCGTAGCTTTACTATCATATAGTCTCCAAATATTGTTTAATATCTTAATATCATTAGATATATTTGTATGCATAACCTCGAGTTTCCTTTCATCGTTCAACTCAGTTGATTTATTTGAAAAGTTAATAAGGCCAGTGTCAGTTATTATATGTGTTAGTATTGTGTGTTCTCTTTCGTTTCACTTTGACGAAAAAAAGTTGTTGTGTTACTAAGGTATTTCAAATGTCGAAGGTTAAACATTACTAATAAAACCGTCAATTTGATGACAGGAGACCAGTAATTCTACTAGAAAGGCAACGTGCAAGGAAATGTTAAATGCGCATTTGACATACTCTTCCAACGTGACTGATATACCGAAGTTAATTAAACTTAAGAGGAAGTAATTAACTTGTATTATTTCTGAACATATTCACTAAAATAAAATTTCTCAGCAACGCTACGAAACGTCCTTTTACGATTAAGAACTTAAACGCTCGACTGCAAGTTGAATGACTTAAGTAAAACGTGTAGACAATGATCAAATGATTTATATTTACTTGTATACATGTATACAAATATCCTGTTTTTCATCTAAGGGATTTATAAAAGCTGATAGTGACTAAATGCTCGTGATGTTTCTAACGAGATTTCATTCCATAAATCATGATGAGAGCGGCATTGTTGATAGGACAGCCGAACGTAATGGCAGCGACATTAGCTTGTAACTTGGGAGACGAACATGTTCAATAATTTAATACCTTTCGGTTTGTATTCTAACTCTGCCATATATATTATAAAGAATTATTTTTAAGATAGCAACAACGGAGTAGTTATCGCATTGGTGAAACGGACTGAACACTAAATATCAAAATCAAAGTAACCTAAATTATGGTGTAAGCGGAACATTTTTTCTTATTTGTGTCACGTTCTGTGGATATGGTCTTCCCTCTTCACTTAATAAAAAGCTATTGATGTCCAATTATTCGTTGACTTCGATTTGCTTGTACGGGCAATAATTCAATTTAAGTTGTGTGCGTTCCATCGTCTTTAGATTACATTGGGCTATGTTTAGATATTAAACTGGTGGATACAGCACTAATCTGTCTATATATCTCCATTCTACATTGAAGATAAACTAGTATTTACGCTCAAACTATTTACTGGTGGACTTTTTCTGTTTCTGTTTCTGTGTAACTTATAACACGGAATCTTTCACAGTAAGCGCTATTAATACGGAGATGAAATTTAAACTACAGTGACTTATTTGAAATTAAAGCTGCACGTATTAGACATTTGAACGGGGAAATTTCAGACCGCTTATAAATTTCTCCAGTTGAAAATTCAAATTGAAAACATGGACAAATTAAACCTATTCTAATTTTTATGCATGCGTTTCTATCGCAGTATATAACTGGTTTGTCATTTGCTCTTTCAAGCCATCATTTTGTAGATGACCGTAAACGAAATGAAGTATTTTTCAAAGATTTTATCGTCAGTCATATGAGTTTGGCTTGTACCACATGTAACCTGTTTGCTACATTATTGGCATTGTTTGAGATTGACAACATTCTTTGACATTGACAACATTGTTTGACACTGACAACATTGTTTGACATTGACAACATTGTTTGACACTGACAACATTGTTTGACATTGACAACATTGTTTGACATTGACAACATTGTTTGACATTGACAACATTGTTTGGCATTGACAACATCGTTTGACATTGACAACATTTTTTGACATTGACAATATTGTTTGACATTGACAACATTGTTTGACCTGTATCACATGTAACATGTTTGTCCCCATGTGCGAAGTGATATTTGCAATTTTTAAAGATTTTTTTTATTTTGTTCTATTTTCAATTTAAAAAAATAAAGTAAACAGAAACAACAAAATTATAGATATGGTGGCTTCAAAACATTTTTTCTGCTGAAGCGAAAGTTTTGAATGTTTATTATACCCTATACCCCCATTTGTGTTAAGTTTTTATTGCATTTTTTTTAATTTTTAATTTCAGATTTGCTTTTTATTTTGACATTATTTTAATATAAAAATCATGTTATGTACATCTATTGTATAAAGAATTACAGGTACATAGCTTGACTGAAATACATACATATATTACAGTTACCCGTTGTGTATACAGTGTGGTGTTTGGTTTTACTACAAGGTGTGTTTAGATGAGAAATATCTCAGCAGAAAATTCACACTATTTCTAGAGAGATAGTCTCTATCATGGGTGATGCAGATGAATATGTGGATTCAGTCATGTGTTCTCAGTCAGTTACTTCTACAAAGGTTCTTGCTCCCAAGAGCAATAAAAAACGCCATGTCAGAAAAGTCGGATTGTGGTTCAAAGAAAGTGAGACATAAAGGCTCGGCGATAGAATGCATAATAATCACGGCTCGTAGAAATTTATATGGAAAAACAACTGGGGTAAGAACTATGTAAACAAAGGGACAGTTCTGAAAACAGCAGATTTAAATGTGTTTTCTTGGCCAGTTTAGACAAAGAAAAATATGCTGATATAACCGATGGTAGTATGAGCATAATTATGCGAAAAATAGATTCGATAACTGCCGAGATACAAACAGTAAAACATTCTCTTAGTGAGCGATAAACAGTAGAGGTGAAGGCATTAAATAAATTGTTGATTGATCGTATCAACAACGCAGAGGCTTGGCTGGAGAAAAAGTATTACAGTAAATAAGCGAGTAAACAATGAAATAAAGCGTGTCTCCAAGGCAGTTGATGAAAAGTTGAAGCAATTAAAATTGATATGCACTCAGAGATAGAGGTCATATCTGGCAAAGTTAACTCTATTGTTGACTCCATTCAATCAGATAGAAGTGCCTCAGGCAGATCCCTAGATGTAGGGGTTAGAAAATGAGCAGAAACCTTAAATGAAGGTGTGTGTATAAGGTTAACTCTTTCATCCATGAGTCATTTCACCTGTCATATGTGGTTGTAAGCGGAACTAGGAGAGTTTATAATGAGTGCAGTACTACAGACGTGATTCACCATTGCGACGTTAAAATCGCCATCTGATAAGTTCAAGTTAATGAAAACGAAGAACAAGAAGGTTCCGCATTTTGAGATGTATTCATACACAATGACCTGTCAAAGAAGAAATGACTTTTGCCATCAAATATGCATGTTATAACGAATGCCATACATTGAAGACGTCGGCTATTAGTGCACGTTTTCTGTAATCGTGATTCCAGTGATCATTCAATTAATAGAACTTCTTGTAAACATTCGAATATAGTCTCTCGTAAACATGGTTACATATTTTTAAATTCACCAACTAACTGCCATTGAAATATTAACAATAATTCTAATCGTGGTAAAAGAGGTACATGGCATGGGCGGAATAAGCGTTAAGTAGAGGCAGGGGTTTGAAATGAAAATGGATGGCGTGTAAATAAAGACTTAGATATGTTAACGCCAGAGAGTATTGCGTTAAGCAAATCAACTTTGACATTTTAGGTATTGCAGAAAGTCAACTTTTAAGGGATGATTTTATTGAAATTGAAGTCGTCGGGATGGTGGTCTAGTGGTAAGACGCAGGCCTCAGTATCGAATGGTCCTGGTTTCAAGTCCCGCCCGGACCGTCGGATATTTCTGGGCTGAAATTTAATCCTTAATAAGCCTCAGTCCACCCAGGTGTATAAATGGGTATCTGTTAAGGTGTATGCCAATGTGCTGTGGCTGCAATCTGCGTCATGTGTTAACGGCTGACTTACAACCTGATGATTGGGGCATCTTTTAGCGTATGTCCAATGTGAATAAGAGTGGTACATAAATGTGGTAAAAAAGGTTTTAAATGGTTCGATAAAGAAAGGCAAAATGTGCATGTTAATGCGAAACATAGATCAGAGGGTGTTGTTTCTTTTTCAATTAAAGATGGGTTTTGGAAATGGTTTAATATGCATGTGCATGTTTTTGGGTGATACCTTTGAAGACATTTTTTTCTACGTTTTATTCAAAGCTCTAGTCTGAACTGTTCCAGTCAGTGTGTGTGCTACCTTCCTCTGTGTTATTACTTCCGGCAGATTGACGCTCATGAATATTTTGACCACATTTTATCAGGTATTTATAAGTATCATGACGAAGGATTTTTGTTTATATGTGGTGATTTCAACAGTCGCAGTGGAGGCCAATATTATTTCATTATAGGTAGTGGTGTCGTACCAGAAAGAGATTTTAGCTATAACGCTTATAGAAATATTTTAGAATATTTTCAGAGAATTTCTTTTCAATAGTAGTATGCGTATGCTTAATCGTAGGAAATATAGTATGAACGACTTTACCTCTATTTCGGCGAAACATTGTGCACAATTCTTTACTGTTTTAACAGTTTCAAAGTTGTAAGAGCTACATAATTAATGAGGAAGGCTATGTTAAAAGAGGGCATCACCCCACCATCAGTTCCGGATCATCTGTTTTAGCAGACATTCATAAATGTCGTGAATAATTTATAAAACAGTTATCGCAATCAGAGAGATATAAACACTGCATATACGGCATTGTTTACAACACTGAAGGATGAGATATACGCAGAACTAAAAGAAAAAACAAAGTTCTTATTACGAATGGTAGATGTAACAAAAGAAGGCGTGATAGTAGGCAGTGGTAGACAAATAAACTAACAGTATTTTGGAATGATGTCTGTTTAACTGAAAATAACTGGCTAAAATGCACATCTAAAACTGAATGTAGTCATTTTAAATCATTTTTTATCACCAATAAAACGAATCTGTTTGATAAAAATGTTGAAAAAATGCAATTATGTATATATTGGTTTAAGCTATAGCAAGATATTTTGAGAGATTTGACGGGCAATACGCAAGAGAGGAATTATCATCTGTAACACAAATACAGGTATACCTATGGAAATTATTGGCAAAGATGGCCTGATATTATTATATTGGATACGAGAATACAGTGATGTAGCATTCAGAGCGATGTTGCGAATATGTTTATGCACCGAATAGAACATACTTCAAAAGTGACGAATGTCTGCATTGTCAGATTTATTGTTCAGCAGACTCTTTTTTTCTCAGTAATCTAAATAAAGAAGAATATGTTTTGTACTTAAGCTTGTTAGTGTGGTTTTAAAACTTTGCTGTTTTGGAATACTGTCTTGTGTAAGCCACTGTAACTTTATATGGAGATAAATATGTAAACAAAGTTAGAACGATCACCGTGACTACCGCCCTATTATGTGACAATTTCTCGCTTATTAACCATATTGGACTACATGTCATTTAAAGATCATTTATCAACGGAAAAGTGTTTCCTTATCAGACAAAATATATTATACGTGCTGGGATTATCAATAATAAATGGGGTTGGAGTCAAATTACATTTTATGAATAATCTTGGCTTTATCCTTAACGGGAAGACACAGATTCACGGAAAAGGTCAAAGTGTGTCGCTGATGACGTCCCAAAGGCCAGATAAGCAACCGTTGATGAGAGAAACAGGCTTCAGTTAATAATTGGTGTAGTTTAATATCCCGGAATATAGTAGCATAAAGTAGAGAAAAAGCACCGTCAGCATTCATTTCAAATAGATACAAATAAATATTAGATATAAAACATGCTATTTTTGTGAAAAATAGATTACCCTTTATCATTAGTCAAAACATTTCGTTCTAAGATGCATCATGTAATAAACTGAAAGTTGCGACGGCAAATGTCTTAGAAAAGGGGCCCTGCAGCATGCTATTATAATATAAATGAATGTCTTAACTGAAATATGCAGGTTATGTGATAAATTATTTAACCAATATCGTATTTGCAAGCAGTGCACCAGGGTAATGGTCCATTTATTGAGATCGGTCCAGGTGGTTCTCAGCATGACTTAAACTTGATTGGAATATTACTGTTTATTTGCTGAAAATGGTAGATTTGACAGGTGCTCATAAAACAAAGGCACTATGAGGTTAATGTTCACTCAGATGTCCCCAAGCAATCAAACGCGTACGCTAGCATAATTTTGGTATGGTTACTTTCCATCCACCGCTATTTTAGGTGGCACAGTTGGGAAATGATTTATGTATTCTTTTTCGAAGAAATTGCGGTACATAATGATCACTGTTTCCATAAGTCCGTCTGTACGTACGTCACGAAAACTGACCACTGGTTACAGATGTATCATATCTTTAAACGCTTTTGTTTAAAATTTCAAGCTATACTTATATGACAATAGAGTGAAATTATGTAGCCATTTTCTTTCGGTCAAGGTCAAAATGGACAGAAGTATGTCGTTAAGAAGTATATTCGTTAAAGTGCTTAATGTTGGATATAATTTTTGATTTCTTGATTTATGTAGTATTCAATATATGCTTTGGGTAAGAGCAGCAAGGCATGTTTAACAAGACAGAACAGAACATATGATTTATTCATATAACTTTATATGTAACAAGTTTTACGTGAAACACACATCCACTGCGATCGTTCATTTCTGAAAAAGCCCTAAAGGAACAATTCTAAAGCTTTAAAATGAATTTGCTATCTGCGAAATGCAAATAAGTTTTTCTGAACGTTTTTTGTTTTTATAGTATGCATCCCTTACAAAATTACTGTTATTATGTGTTTGACATATTAAGAAAACTGACAGACGACGAATTGAAAATTCGGAAACGTTTTTTTTCTTCATTTTAAATTTGACTGATTGATGACTAATGTTATACTACATGTGAACTTGATTTAGGCCAGTTTCTCCAACAATGCTCCACCTTCCCACCTCAGTTACTTATTGAGGCCGTAGACTAGTTAGTACGTATTGCTGTTTTTCATAGTCTGTCCTGTTAAACAGTTACTGCTTTTGTTCAATTTGAGAATCGTTATTTATCTAGTCACACTATTTCTTACTTCATTATTAGCATGTATGATACTTTTCCATTTGGGTTTATACATATGCAGCCAGGAATTATAGTTTCGAGAAGGACAACTGACCTGACCCTGTTACATAAAAGTATCTTACCACTCAGTGTTCTATTGTGAGAAGTTATTTCTAGATCTAGTCACCTTTTATGTAATTGCACTTCACAATGTGGCCATACTGTATTAATTATTTGTTTTCCAAACTGGTGTACATTTTAGAAGACATGAAGCTTGATTGCGACGCATATAGCTATGACGTATCAGAGACTTACCTCTGGTTGTCCTTGTTGAAATACTGACGTTGTGATACAGCTTCCCTCTTCCTTCGTCCCGGACTCAGAGAGCTTTGCAACCAATTGTACATGTCGGCAATGGCTGAGTACTGTTCGGTCTGGCAATGGAATCCCAGGTTAAGGTTACAACTTCTCTTTCTGTAATAAAACCACAGTGGCCGATATTAAAACTGAATCTTGTCTAAAACCACAGTGGTCGATGTTAAAACTTAACCTTGTCTACTATGAAAGAGATATGAACAGACATGTCACTGTGCACCTTCCATGTTTGGTTTATCAACGAAATCATGCTTTATGGAACAAATGATTAAACATTAATCTAATTTAGAAATACACATACGATTAATGCCTCCCACCTAAATACGTATAATATAAAACATGCAGAGTATGACTATTTTACATAGGCTAAATGCATCTAGGACCAAGACAGGTGATGCTCTGTCTGGTTTAGGCTTTACTGTCGCGGCTAGAAAACAGGACACTGCAGAGATTCACTGCAGCACAATGTTTTTGAAAGATCCAATGAATAAGGTAAATTTATCTTACACGTGTTCCAATCCATTTGAACGTAACTGATTTTCAAGTTGCTTTAAATATTTAATTACGAGAATATTTGCGTTTGGAAATATTGTAAAACCGAAGTCTCTGTTCATATCCATGTGTTCTGAAGTACATGTACGCAGTTATAAAGCAGGCTCAACTTCGTCAATTATCTACGGTACATTGTTGCTCTAAAATATTCTTCATGCATATAGTATCTTCTAATGTCGCTTTGATGATCGCATAACATAATGATTGGTGATACTAAAAAAACGTGGTTTATATGTTTGACAAATAAAAGACGCCCACTAAAATTTTACCAGATAAGAAGAAAGGAGCTTCTGATAGTTTTAACCAAGACCAATATGTGTCAAATTTTATTTTGCTTCATAGCCATGCTGTTTATATAGACAAAACGGTTTTAAGTTCTTATAAAACGCCTGTTCGACGATGCACTCATAATGCCAAACTTTAAAACAACTTCAGCAACAATACAAGCAATGGCAACATATGAAACAACCGTGATGTAATTCTTAGACTTGATTATCTATATACACAGGCTTGTATGCATTTGATAAGAAACAACATAGCAAACATAATAGCGTGTATGACTAGATCGTATTTTTATCTTTCATACCACTTTGTAATTTGTTCTCTATCTTTCATACTGCCTTGTTATTTATTTTCTATCTTCATACCAATTGTAATTTACTCAGTGAAAAGTCAATTAACTCATTCACGTTTGAATCGTAAAGTACGAGGCGAGTACAGTATATATTATCATTAGATGATGAAGGTGCAATCCTTCATTTCACAATGATGCGACACAAAAACCATCTGATTTGCCTCGTGTGACAATTACGAACTGTCATCAATGTGTTTTATGTGTGTTTTTATTCGTTATATACGCAGGACAGAGATCAATTGTTCTGGTAGACACTTCTATCATGCGGTCATCACTAGTAAGAGAAATTGCCAGTTTCATTTGTACAGAGTCAATTACTTCCGAGGACAAAAGCCTGGCGAGAAACGTTTGAATAATACCATTTATCTGTTTAGCAACAGAGGGAAAGGTGTTTGTTGTGCTGAACTGTTTACCGTAGCTAGTTGTCTTGCTTTGGCTGGATAATTGGCTTGTGTGATCCTAGTCGAGTATGAAAAGAGTTAATTTGATCCTAGATAATATACTGACGTATATATCAGGATATATGGCCGGATAGAACGACTATTTATAAATACCCATAACATCGCTTATATTGCATAGCTGATAACCATTGTTACACTTGTGTTTGTAATAATTTTGTTTAATTCATTTACGACACTTTCTGTCAATTAGAGCTAATGGACAACACTTTTCTTTGCACAGCTGGAATTAATGTTAATATTACATTGTTAAAAGCGAAAGTTATTGTCTATAATATTAGTATCCTCTCACAAGATTGAAACCTAAAATGATGAACTTTATATGCTTTGAACCATCTCACATGTCATGCTTGTTTATTATTGTTTGTATAACGATTAGCCTGTTTTGCCTAAGTCAAAAAATGTTCATGCTATGCAACGCTTTCATCAACAATGTGAGTGTTTTGAAATGCAATAGTACTATATCTATTTCGGACGTAAATTTAATTTTTAAACATTTCTTACATGAAGGTTTGGCGTAGTAAATATAAAACTGAATGAGAATAATGATGCTCTACGATTATAAAGCAGATACTTTTTACTTATAACAATGAATTGTTAAATAGGTGCCAGCTAGCATTTGATATGTTGTGGTTCTTACTAGGAGGATTTGTGTATGTGCAATGACTTAAAACCACAAAAAACACACCTAAATTCAACATGCATGCAATCAGGATTTCGGGTAAAGACTCACATTGGCGTGGTCAAATTTAAATTCACGATTGATTAAGATATTGGTTTTCACATACAACCTCATAACACTTTTACAAGAGGAAAACATCGGGAATGAAAACTTATCGTTAAATTACGACATTTTAAGCATTTTAAAGCTACTGTACTCCAGATATGACCTAGGATATAGAATATCTGAAAACTGTTGCAAATATTGAGATGTATTCAGGAATCACGAATGCACTATGATTGGAGGTGATACTTGTGGTAATAATTATAAAAGCTTCTTAAATTTATAAATGCACATCTAAAAATTACCCGATTAGTCACGGGTTAGACGTTTTTAGTGTGGTTTCTGTTACTCTATGTGAAAATTTCACAATAACTATAAAGAGTTTCATCCTGAAACCTCTTGCATTCATGACATTTTTATATTTATAAACTTTGGCAGATGTTTTGAAAAATCTGAATTCTTTTAAAGCAAATCTGTACAACAGTAGCTTTATAAAGCACCGGTCCTACCTTTCCTCCTTTATAGATGAGTGTGCCCGGTCGACTAAAGCTTTGATATCCTCGAGGACTTTTTGCTTACGATACAAATCTCCAAGAATTCTGCAAAAGAAAAATGTTTTTGCGAGATCAATTTAAGTCCGACATGACACACGCACACATACATGCACAAAAATAAACAGTTTATGTATTTTGACGTTTAAACCGTTTGTTCGTTAAAGTCAACCCTTTTGTTAAACGCCAGTCAATCTGAACTTGTAAGACATCCCTTGACAATATTACCACTGCCCTATATCAGAAATATGGGCATTCGGTAATCAAAATTGTTTTAGCTGGCGAGCCGCTATAGGTTACGTCAGCTTTATGACCCCATTGGTGCTCGAACATTTAACCTTCCGCAATCGAAGCGTGTGCAATAATAACTATGCTATTGAGGAGGAACAGTTATGTACCTATATTATCTTATCTGTTGAAAATTTTGGCTAAGAAATCGGAGGATCGTGATGGTATAGGGATCAGCCCAATATTTTCGAAGCTATACGTTCAGTTACTGGGGGTTGCACCAACGTTCTTGCAAACCTTTGTAGTGACAGTCACTCACGCATTTATGTTATGTGGATCTGATATAGCTGAAACATTGTT
>JAULCC010335340.1:0-11807 GCA_032358795.1 Nuttallia obscurata | reverse complement strand
GGGGACCTCTGTACACTATTTCAGGCACAGAGTGCACCCTGGTAGAACCACCGACCTACCGCAAGCCAGCTGGAAGGAAACTAAGTTTTGAAAGTGTTCATAAGTAAAACAGTGATGCTACTATCAGTTCTGAACATAAATCAGTTTATTTTGTCATTTTTCTTCCTTTTAGTATACCTTTACTTTCCCACAATAGTTCTCCACAAATAGCTTTTAAGCTAAAGTGATACAAATTGGTGAACTTAATGACCTCCGACCTTCTTGAACTGGTCTCACTAACAAAATGGCACAGTAATGAACATCTACATAAAGAATGATGAAGAATTCTAACTACTATTTACACAATATTTTTGTCTACAAAAATAGACATGGGGTCTAAAAAGACCGCCATTTGTAAATAACTTTCTGTTTTAAAGTGTCATTCCAAGGAAGAGAGCTGACTGCCTCTCAACATGAGGTACTGCTTTTCAGCAATACAAAATTTGCAGCCTGGTACCATTTCCAACATCAGTAAAGGGAATTTCATGTTGGTACCAGTCTCCATCTGGCAAATGTATTTGTTATTTATCTATAGATACCATATGTATCTAAACTTCCATCAGATGAAACTGGTATTTTACATACATTACATAACAAACATTTTCCAATAACAGCTACAAATCTGAAATGTGCCTGCCTAACAAGAAAGCTTTCAGATATTAAGTGTCAAATTTAGCTATTGAATGCTGAACAACACATACAGCAGACATGTTCCATTCCACTCAAGTTGAATCCAAACCTTAAACATTTCTGTTTCTATTGATTTCCTTAGCAGCCATTTCTGATGTGATATTATACAATCAATGACCCAGAGGGCAGAATCATATAACTCAGGAAAAGGAATTTAAACCTGTCCTTAACAAAAATACAATTGCTTAAAATTAATTATGTTTATGAGGTATTTAGATAATCTCAAATTATTGTATTGTTATGATCAGAAATGATCAGTTTCTATTAACTAAAACTACTTGATTTCTGCCTCATCTGACTACACTAACCTATATATCAATATTCCATGAAACAAAATTTTAAAACAGATTACAATTGATCAATAATTCAGCACAAAAATATAATCATCAACATGTAATTCAATAAAATAAGAAAATAAAAAAGGTTCCTAGAACACTGGCAAAAATGTAAAAAAAAGAGTTCATAATTGTCCCACTGTCCAACTAAAACTTGTTCAATCAAAATTCAATGTTCATCATCCAATCAGATCATTCCATGTCTGTTTGCATTCCATCCAATCATTATCCAGATGTTACTATGAGAATCATCCAATCAGATGAGTAATGTAGATCACATGATGAGGTGATTTGTTGGCTGTTCTATTTTACTCCCCTGATATCACATTGGTATACTGGTCTTTAAACCAAGATTGTTGTGCTGAAAAAGACAAAATTTTATAATAATTTTTTCTGCATTAACAGTGTTCAGCAAAATTTGGTTCAGATCTTTAGAGACATTAAATATATTTTAAAACTTTTCTGGATTACATCTAGACATTACATATATGATCCATGTTTGGCTATTTCCTTGTTCCCTTGTAGTCTGATTGGCGCATGCACGGTAAACATCTCATTTAATATCGGAGTAATGATAAACGATATAGAATCTTCTATAGACAAACAATTCAACTAGAACCTGATAATAGATAAAAATGTAACTTTTTAACATGTAAATTGCTAAATTAAGAGACAGATGTTGATGTAAGTGAAATTATTTTTTCCTAATTATTTTTTTCTTTTCCCGATATACTGAAATGTTTCTCTTTTTTTGTTGTTTTTACATAACATTACATTGATAAACATTATATACAGCTGATGTGAAAAAGGAATTATGGGTACATATAATCTAACACTATAAATATATCAAGCCATGCCTTAAGATACAAAGTGCTGGAATATTTTACATAAGCAAAAATATTCACATATATAATTCAATACAACAAGACTAACATAATTCAAATGTCAAGGTCAACTTCATTAGTCATTACATACACGTATTGACTGAAAGGCTTTATTAAGCCAAATAGGTTAATTCTCTGAAGGAATGGCTTGACAACTACAGAAAAGTGGGAATTAAACTTTGTTAGTACACATACACTCACACTCAAGGTGCAATCAGTCTACTTAAGTCAAAAAACTTAATAAACACCAAAGTATTTCCATGGTGATTTTTATTTCAAAGAATTCCCACAGTTTCTTGAAATACAGCATAAATAGGACAGGCAAGCTACACATGAACGTTAGCCTTTTATTCCAAACTCTAGAAAAGCCAAAATGGTCATGACATCAATCTTAGGCCATGAAATGTTCACATCTTCGTGATAAAAAAAGTTGTGTAACATTATGGATACTGAATAACTGAGCAAAATGCAGCAACTTAAGAATATATGAAGCCAACATGCTTAGTGGTAAATAACTGTAGAAATGTTCATGGTGTTATATTTCTAAATATTTTCAAACTATAACAAACGACCACACACTGTTAGGGAAACACCAACAAAATTGTGAAATGGTACTTAAACTTTCATAATCTTTTTGATTAAAAATATCACCACTAAATTACAAAAGAAGATATATAATTTTGTTTATCAAAAACAAACTGTTAGAAACTAGAAGAAAGAACTTGAGTCATGACAACACCATTGAACTAAAGGCTGGGTAGATAACCTAGACAAAAACACAATCATATCTTGTTTTGGCCACTCTACTTGTATAGCAGGATTAAAAATAATTTCCAAACTTCAATTTGAGCATCCTACCAAAGTACAGCTCTGTGAATAATCACATCTTTCAAATTTTCATTCAATATAATAAATTGGATGATATTAGCACCAATCAAAATTGATTTAAATCTTTTTATAGCAACTTTAAATAAAATCATGAGAGCAAATATGGTCAGCTGGTATACTCCTAATGGCAAATGTGACAAAAAAATGAATCTACCCAGCAATACTGATCCATTCCTCAATTAAAACAAAATGGAAAAAAAGAGCTGAATATTTGGTTATGTGGTTACAATACAATAAAGGCAGAATGGGTACACATGTGTTTGCTTTGTTGTCCTCCAGGAAGAAGAGTTTTCAAGGGGGACAACTTACACGGCCCTTACTTGGCAGGGGTGGGTGTGTAGGCCTGGAAATGTGGCTGATCGTCTATCGAATGATCCTGTTGGGAGACAGAGAAGGTAACACATTCATCAGTGAGATGCTGCGTACAATATGACATACAGATTGATAAATTATCTTTACTTAAAGCATTAATAGGGTCCATCCACATTTTCAGCTTTATACAAACATCTGCTGCTGACCTTTTCCATTGGATTCTTTTTAAAGAAGCCAACTTGTACCCTTTCTGACTTACAAAAACATATATATGGTGTAAGGTCAACAACAGACAACAGAATAAAGACAGGCACAGATGTAGATAGCACAGACAGCAAAGAGTTTGACAGGATTTATGTTATTTTCAGTTAAATTGAGGCAACTTGCCTCCTTTAAAATCAGTGCAAAGCCAAACAACAACATATTTACTGTGCCATAGAAAAAAAATCAATCAGTATTTTATCTAATTTAACCATTATACAAAAATGAAAATAATAAAATAGCCTTAGTTCTTGCTAAAATATGATTACCCTTTATCTATTATCAGAGAAGCATGCATTTGACTGGTGAGTGGCAAAATAAGACACCAAGATTGACTCTCAGCTTTCAAAGAATCATAGCAATTTATCACAAATTATCTCTTAATTACAACAACTTTTGTCAAAGCAGGTGACAAGGATTTGTGCAGTATTTGGTAAAGTTCTTATATACATTATAACACCAGGTGGACATAAATTTGCATCCAGTTTTTTTTGTTGTAAAACTTCAAAACATTTGTTTCTAATGTCCAGTGTTTGCCTATAATTTCAGATCCCTCCATGTCTGTTATGATTCTGTTGTTCAAACTTTCTAATGCTACAGTGTATTATGTACGAGTCTAACCTGTCAATAGCCAAGAATTAAGTGAAAGCCAACATAAATAAAGAACTCCAAAGGGAAAACAACACAACATATATGTCTATATATATGCATGATATTTTGTTTCTCTAACCCATCTAAAAATAATGAAACTTAAATAAAGAAGATAAATTGGTTCAAATATAAAGAAAATGGCGAGAGTAAACTTTGAAGAAAAAGATGCTTTATCATGGTTTCATTAAAACCCCAATGTAAGACAATTTGTTTGTTTTGAAAGTTATATTTTCTTATAACACCCCCTCCCCACACACAGGTACACACCAAAAAACCCCAAAACAGCAATGACAGATAAACATGAATATAAATAAAGATATAACTGCTTAAACTGATCAAAAGGCAATACAGCTAAAAGAAAACTACAGATGCATAAAAACAACAGGTAACTCTTGAGTATAACAGTCCAGAATTTCAATATTATCAATAAATCATTTAAGTATATCATTCTTTGGTACTCTCAGATATCATGCATATAGTTCATAAAACAAGTTCAAATTTCAAAACCAAGTTCAAAGCATGGATTTTAAATCTGCCAGTGTCAAGTAAGAATCATGTGGCTAAAGTTTACTTTCACTTCCTTATATAAACTGAACTTATATCCCATAAACTTGTTAAACCATTAAAACTCTAAATATACATATCTGTACCCACAAATCTGATAACCAACAGACCTTCAAAATTAGTTTAAATAATTTAAAGTATTTTATCCAAATCTAGGAAACAGAAACCAAGTACCAGATATTATCACGTTGGTGCAAAATTGGCAAGAACAGTACAAATAAAAATCCTATTGCAAATTTTACTTCTCAAGAAATAGTACCAAACATTTAAACAACAATTCAGCTAGCAATGTACACTTTTTCTTTTCCAAAAATCCAGTTTGCTTTGGACATGTAATTTGAAATTCAAACCATTGTGATGGAAGGATGCATGTGTAACTGATGCTATGGAGTCCGATTTCCATGGTTACTTACCTCTACTGGTACAGTCTGTAAAATTGTGCCTTGGTACGGAATCTGTGTGTATGCAGTAGGTGTTGACAAGGCTGCGTACTGCAAACAAAACCAATAACATTACATTACTATTGCAACAATGATAAAATACTTTTCCATGTAACCAAAAATGTGTTGATCATACTTTCATGATACTTACAAACATAAAGAAATTAACCATTTGTTAAAAACTGAGTTAGAAAAAATTCTTTGTGGAACATCTTAGAATATATATAATATTAACAAATTAATATCACAATAACTTTTTCAAATAATGTCCCCATAGAAATCAAATTCCCCAGCAAATAGGAAATAATAAAATATTATGCAAATAAACAAATTTATAACAAAACATATTACAAAAGTATAATATTTTTACTGTTTAAATTTTGCTTTTCAATTTTATTAAATTATGGCATTACACAATTTAAAGGCCACTTTTTTTTATTTAAACAGTGACCAAAATTTTAACTTTTATGAGATACATATATAAGGTATACACCTGAGCTTGATCTAATCTACAAACTCGAACAAATAGAAATCTAGAACATCTATTAGTGCGAGAACAGAAACATTTAAGTAAAATTTTAGAATTTCAAACTTGAGGATTTGATTCGTATACTATTCTCAGTTAATACAACTGCTGTATGATAGCTTCAAAACCAAACCCTCAGCTCCTTACAAAAATTTAGTGTAAAACAGGTCCGAGACAGTCCATGCAAACGGAGATTGAGTGAAAGCATTAAACCATGTCAAACCAACCACCTCAAACAGTTACCATGACTACCAAAAAACAGTCACCGTGGTGACTCAGCAATAAACATGAAGAACAGCATCATAGCAAATTCAGTGTGGAGATGTATAGAAGCAGTCAGATATATAAACTCCAAAAATAGCCAACAATGAAGTGAATTGTTTCTATTTCTTTTGATTTCTTTAAAAGAAATATAATGATTTTTAAAATTGAAAACCTCCATGAGTTTATCTGAATATGATCAAACTCACCATTTTATAAACACCAAAACATTAAAGGCCTTCTGTTACAAACTTTGCTGTACAGAAAAGAAGTCCATAACTTCAAATATTGAATTTTAATGTCTTTGGGTTTTTCAAAAGATTTAAAAAAGCACAAAATTAGTTTTTACAAGTATTAGGCTATAGAACTCAACAAATACATGCAAAATTAAAAATTAGCAAATAATCATGCAAACACCTACTCAGAGTGAGCATTTTTCAGATAAATATATGTGACTGCAACTATTTCTACAATCCTATTTAAAAATGACAAGCTTATCCTTTACAAAACTGTCACAATGAGCTAAGGGCAAGTCAGAATACATTATTCCAATTCAATAGAGCAAAGTATTAAGACTTCCAGTTACTTTTAGCCACATTATTAATCAGAGGCACTGACATTTTCATCAAAACTCGTTTTACAAAATCTGCAGTGAATTTAACAGACTTTTGGAATTTTGGACTCCCCATTGTTTAAAGAATACAAAATGCTAGTTAACAGTCTACACATCCAGTCTAAAAGCTGTTGACTCTAGTGTTCATTCTTATTTAAAGTTGATGATAAACCTCCCATTTGCCAGTCTTGATAAATATTTCAGTGCCATTTAGTTTCACACATTTTAAACGTTTATTTCTGACACAGAACTTCATTATTAGCATATTGATGTTAACACATTCACTCAAAACTTCAGATTGAACACACACACAAACACTCTCTTGTACAGCTATAGAGGTTGCAAATATCTCTGCTGTCCATTCAATAGAATACTTCACCCAAATGTTATCATTAATTTTTTGACTATGCTTTGCATCCTCATATATAACTGTTTTCTCTCCACCAGATCCTCTTCTTGGCTGTGTTGTGCAGGTAACCAATCAAAATCACAGCAGATCCAACTCAAAATATACAAATCTTAATTCCCAAACACCCATATGACAAAATGGTAATAACTTCACTTGATTCATATAATGTAAGATCTTAAAGCAAAATGAAAAAATAATTTCTGTTAAACATAACATTTTTTAAGGTTAATTTAAATATATATATATATATATAAAATAAAAAAAACTTGTTTTTAAAACAAAATTTATAAAAGTTCAGTTTTAAACAGATATTCTAGAATATTTGTCAGAAACATGCCCAAAATTCATATCAAAAACTTTTAACAACAGGTCAGTCAATTCATTTTTGTTCTTTACATTAATTTTATTTTAAAATAACAAATAGTGTAATAACTTGAAATACCAGTAGAAAAAATTATTTTACAATAATAAAAGTTTGTGTTTATGGTTCATCAACCTTTGGCAACTTGGGAATCGAAATCAGAAAAAAATTCTAAGAGATTTCAAAGACTTTTTAATCTAAATGACAAGTGAGATCTTTCAAGAGTTAAACAAGAAATAAGCATAAAAATAAGTTTTCCAAGTACCTAACTAGCAAATGATACCTGTACTGTGTAATGGTATTTATTTACTGCTAAGAAAATCTGATGTAAATGTTTAAAACTATCTACATACTTCTGCACTGAAATAAGTAAAATTTAAGCCTAAATTTTAAAGCCTTTCAATATGCTATAACTGGAATATTTTTTTTCAGGACTCACAAAACATGCAAGCACTGACAATACACAAACTTCTCCATCCAAATCCCCAGATTTCACACCCATACTGAAGTCTTTCATTTGACTACAAATTTCAACCCTTTGAAGTTCATATCATCCACAAAACCTGAATTTTATAACTGCAGTTTTGTGCCTTTTTTATCTTAATAAACCTCTATGATTTTTTAATTTTCTTTGTTGTCCAATATGTGCAATTAAAGTTACTATGGATACATACACAATACAAATATCAGTTACTTTACAAAAGTTACAACATACACAAGTAGACAGCTAACAAACAGATAAATCTACGGAAGGCCACTCTAGGAGTGTTACAACAATGACAGCCAACTCTTGCAAAATGGCAAAATACTCGGAACAAAATATATACATCAAAATATTGAGCAAGCCTAATATATATTTGGTTTGTTTGGGACAATTATCAAACTAATCATGACATTTTCAAATCTTTAAAGTAGAAAACATTTTAACTGATAGTTTGATTGTTTCATTTTTCTGGTTAAGCCAGGAAGGCATCTCCTTTTTTAAAGCAAACAGACAAATGAAACTTGCCATTGATAATATCAATAGCATAATTTGGAAAATAGTTTTTGTCAGAAATTCATATACATGATATTCATAGATTCAATATTTTTATAATTTAAAGTTTTAGTATCAATAGTTTCAGCATTAATACACTAGTGAATGATGAAGATGTTGAAAAAACCTTCTATATAAAATATAATTAGACAAAATCATGTATCAATAATAAATTTTCAGTACATAATCCAAATACACATGGTGCACAATGTAGGCAAATGTTTGACATATTGCAGCAAAACAAACTCTACAGGAATGGCTTAAATATTTGTCCTACAAAATGGCAGGCTTTTAAGCAATACAAAAGTGGAACAGCATGAGAAATCAGAGCACATGATCTGTATAATTGGATATCTAGGTCAATTGTTAAAGACAATAGACAGTTCTGAGTGTCTCAATTTCACTTTCAGTGAGTCAAAGGCATAAATAAATATCTACTGCACCAATATCTTTGGTTATTTACTCAACAAAATCAGTGTGGGGTGTGGGTAATATATAAAATGGCAGGTATGGTAAAAAGGTCGAGAATGATAACTCTGACCAGTTAGCATGAAAACTGACACATCTTAAGGCTTGTTTCTCATGGTGTGCTTTTTAGCAAAGTTTTCCCTGAGAGCTAGTACTTGGGAATTGGAATGATTTTTCTGGTCAATATACATGTTTATCATAGTTATCTTCATATACTACCAGAAATGGTGAGCTCTATTACACATGGGACATGTTAAAGAAAAAATATGTCTTCAGGTTAAACAGATCCATGCTGACCAAAATGACATGACAGTTCCAGCCATCTTGACCTGGGCCCAAGTCCTTGAGTACAACTGGACACAGTTTCTCTTTGACATGTCTCATTTGTATGGTGCAAAGGATCTATGAAAAGTAATATATATTACATTTACAGGATCTGTCAATGGCTATAGACCCATACAGACTCCATTTTTTTAATTCAAGAGGGAAAGATGTCTGTCTGATATTTTCCTAAGTGTTTCTATTATCTCTTATAGGACTAGAGACTGTCTGGAGGCAGCATGCATTCATGTTCCAGTTATAGTCGAGCATATGCAAATACTGCTTCAATAAACATTACATATTACAAATTAGCTAGTTTCAACTGGAGGTCTGTAAAATGTTCCATTGTCTTGAATGATGGATCACTTTGCAAGGATCAATTAATGCACAGGAGGAAATTTGAAAATCTGCCAAAGCATACAACTTCCCAAATCCAATGGTTGATGACATTTATTTAGTGGATAACTGGAAGGAGACTTTATTGGATTCAAATGGCAAATAAATACACAAATGTGAATCGTAAATATATATACTAATATCCTAAAATGTATTTTGCATTGTAAATGTTTGCAGTGGTTTGTCTCAAGTATAACTGTAGCCCTAAAGTAAAATATAAACATCTGCTAATGTGAGCTATTTGTGATGCTGAATTGAGTTGACAATATGTATGGGACGAATTTAAGATGGCTGTAAGTGTAAGGCTAAAAATAAAGCTTTACAATGTAAATAAGATGCACATTTCTTTGTCATTTCACTGTGAAAAGCAATTTTGTGAAATCCCTTGCTGAAAACTCAAGAGACATTTTTAACAAGATTACAGAAGACATCTATTGAGAACCTCAGAAAATATGCAGAAATAGTTCATGTGTATATGTTATATACAACTTGGATTATAGATCTTATAGTCACCTATTCAAGAATTATATACCGCTTTGCAACTGTTGCGTAAAACAAAAACAGGCATTTTTAATTTTGTCCCATGTATTTTAATAAGGGGTTATATATGTATACAAATCGATGAGTATATGAAAGTAAAATAGAGCAAAATTCCAAAGCCTAAAAATAGCAGGTTACATTCTGTTTTTGGTCTGTCACATGATATATGTGTACTAGAAAATAATACTTATATATATTGTCCAAAACTTTAAATGCAGCTTTCCACATGACTAGAGAATTGATTATTTTGTTGTCTGTACAATCTGATTACAGGTGAAAATCAAACCATAGCAATATAACGGGGTATATATATCAAATCGCTATTTATTTGTTGTGCTATACGAGTATGGAGTTAAATGTTTGAAAAATACCTGAGACATTAGAAACCGGTTAATAGTGATACTGAGACTGAAAAAGATAATTAACATTAATTAATCACAGTGTATGTAATTAACTAATAAAACCATTAAAAACACACCACACCAATTATTACTGACACATCAAAATTGTATAAACAAACATTAAAAATAGATACACATATTTCAACGGTCAAAAGCTTCTTGTAATCAATTAATTTTTATTTAAAACTTAAATCAATAAAAAAAGATCTTAAAATATTTTTTATTTTAAACTTCTGCATTTTGAGACCTGGTTAAACTAAATTTATGAAGAACAAATTAATTAGCATTCCGAAGTTTTGACCATTAAAACAGTAAAAGCTACTTTATATACATGTCAAGAATTTTCAGCTATATATGATCTGAAAATCATGACATAATTTGGCACAATGGAATAAACAGATCAATAAACAAATTATTGACTTTTGTACGAGTCAATATAAGTGTCATGACCAAGCATTCAGGTGACAAGTCCACTTTTAAATTACTGACGGTGTGGAAAAGCGCAGTTAATAATTCAACTTCTAGTCCCTAGTGTTGGTTTCTGGATATCAAATTATTTGACTTTGTCTTATGTTGTCAGTAATATGACCTTGCCACCTAATTTGGAAATCTTAAAACTAAACAAAACAAGCTCAAAACAAAATAGTATCATGGTTTATAGAATATGATATGATGATGAATTCTTACATAGCTCCATCCTCCCACCCTTTGCTAGCTGTACCCAACAAACCCAGACTCCTTTGCTAGTTGTAACCAACAAACCCAGACTCCTTTGCTAGTTGTAACCAACAAACCCAGACTCCTTTGCTAGCTGTAATCAACAAACCCAGACTTCTTTGCTAGTTGTAACCAACAAACCCAGACTCCTTTGCTAGCTGTAACCAACAAACCCAGACTCCAGCAGTTACACTTTCAAACAAGACATTATCAAAACTGGGTTTTGGGCCATCTAGATGCCGTTCTTTCACTCATTTTGTTTAAACTAATAGTTCATGTATTGAGTTTCTATTTATATCACAGAAAACTTCATTTACTTTTACACACACAGGAAAATAAAAATGTCATAATCTGATTTGCATTTTTCTAACATGACTAAATATTTCCAATGTTTTCAGATTCCAACTGCAAAAACTTTTTTCATTAACTAGCAAGCTGTTTCTATGGCAGCAAAATGTCTCAAATAAAGGACCCATTCTCTTAACTTTATAGACACACAATGATCAGTAAGTACACAGTATTCACTTAAATTCTCTCATACAATATATCTTTCAGACCAATCACAACAATTTAATTCTCTGTCTTTTTATTGTTGAATAAAGACTTAAACAAACAAGAAAAACAGAGGCATACAGTCCATGAAAAATGCGAAAACAGAAATAAGTATAATTTTCATTACCCTGCCAAAATAAAG